>CM052264.1:2881534-2906443 GCA_028455795.1 Lasioglossum marginatum | reverse complement strand
AATTTTATCTTTGAGTTTTAATTTAAAAACGCTACGAACTTTCGTTCTAATCCAATATTTCATGGTAAGTGTTCAAATACTTTCGTGAGTCACTGTATGCCTCGGAAACTGGTCTCCGACTATCGAATGTCCTGAAAACCTCCCGATGCTGTGCGCGCGCTGCTCGGAGATCGGTAACGATGCTCGCAATCCGATGGAGGCTGCACATCGGAAGATTTGCGCAACTAACGAACGTGTGGACTAATTAGCGTAAATGACTGTGCAGACGTGCTTTCGTCGAACGCGAATGGAACATTGTTGTCCCTAGCCTCAAGCTCGACGCTTCTACCTACGCTGCAACGATCCAACATTGTCCAAACGATCGGGATTCGTGTTGCGACTCGCGAGGTACAGTCGCGTTCCCTTCAGCGGCCCCATTAAGGTCGATGTACACTATACGGTACGGATCATCACGCACGACAAAATATTGAAACATGCGTTTTAAATGGAACTGTTCACACTATACTGCACGGACCGACCGATGCCGACCAGCATTCTCGCGAAGATAGAAGAAGATAGAAGAAGAAAAATTTTCGATATAGACCCACACACAGAAAAATGTTGTGAACAACAACGTTTAGTATTTTCTTTGTAATTCCGACCAATTACAATTTTCTCAAAATTTCTTCGTTGTAATAATTCAAAGAATTTGTACCGCGGCATTCTGAAATATTGATAGAACTTGTTCTTCGTCGGATTTACTCTTCTTCAAAATCGTATGCACCCAAGTGCGATCTAGTTCTTTCACTTTTTTCGCTTCAGCTTCCCGCTTCTCCTCCGTCTAAAAGTTATAGCGAGAAGAGCCAGTTCCTCGTCGCTGTCCGATCCGCACATTTTGACTATTCTACATCAACTGACGGTTTGTCGCCGAAGCAGGTATATGCTATCGCGCCGATGCCGGTCCGTGCCGTATAGTGTAGATCGACCTTTAACCCTTGTGTAGTCAACCGGATATCCGGGTACTGTATTACTGTATTTTTTTCAACAATTTGTTCCTCTGAAAAATATTACAAAATTTCTCTGAATGTCTATTCCTTACTCGCTAATATATTAATTTATAGTGTTATAATGAGAATTTGTGCAAACATGTTGAATACAGGAAGTTTTCAAATAATTTATACACATTTTGGTTGACTACACAAGGGTTAAGCGTTGCGTCATTCCGTAGCCGGTAGATCGTCCTTGCTTTGGACTCGTCGCCGCATTTCCCACGCGACAAGACGCGACTCGACCCAAACCGAATCAACCTGACGCGCCGCATATAACGACGCTTTTATCCCGGTTATGGAAAGATCGGGATCAGCCTCGAATTACGCGAGCCGTGCGGCTGCCTCGTTTCTATCACGTCGGCGAAACGCGTGCTCGAATCAGGCCACGTAAAATAGACGTCCCCTTAAGGCTTCAGCGGCCTTGCGGAGCAGCCTTGTTGCAATAATAATATTAATCCGTGCGGCGGTCGTCGGTGGATCTCGCCGCTTTCGTTGGCTGCTCGCGAACTGTTATTGACCGTGGGACAAGGATTCGCTTTCTCCCTCTTTCTCTTCTCACTCTCGCGCTCTCACAAGAGCTTGTCAGTTATGTTTCGTCGGGCCTGGACACCTTGGCGTCAATCGACCTTGCCTCCTGTTCGTCTTCGGTTTTTTCAAGCGCGTACCCGGTCGTACTTGACCGGGACTCGTTCATTTGCATCCTCCTCGACGGCGTTGCGAAGTTCCTTTAATTAATGGCGGCCCGTTACCAAGTTCGATGCACCGGTTTCTACGAGTTAGGGTACGTTTACGTTGCGATGAAAGCCGGTCATCCGGTGAGCGTTGCTCTGCGCGTTGGTTCGATGTAAACACTTCTATCGCTAAAACAATAGAACGTGTTTCAGTTTCTACACTTCGTTCCGATCGTTTATCGCGGCTCGAGCGTAAACCTTTCAGAACATAGAACGTTCGCTTCGAGGCAGACAGAGAATTTCAAGCCGAGAGACAATGCTACAGACTTGTTTACTACTCTAGAGCTATCTCGGCCAGTGCAACAATGTTGCGCTAAATATAGATGGAAACGTCGAAGCGAGTGCGCGCTTTCCAAACGGCTGGTAGCGTTGTGAAACACAGGAATCGGATTTTTCGTAGATGCCGACTGCGATTCGAACTCGGAAAAGATTTCTAGACTACATACTCCGTCTATCTCCGAAGTACCTGTTTGACGGTAGGAAAGGTCTGCTAACGTCGGTAAATCGGTAATTGGCATGGAGCGCCGCGGTGATGGTGGTAATTAATGCTAATCGAAAGTTCGATGCACCATCGTTGCCCTTGTTTACGCTGCTGCATAGAAACGCGACACGATACTGCGCGGTAAACGCGGAAGACTTTGGCCAGACAAGGTCGCCGACTGTCTGACTACTCCCACTTTTTTCGCTATCTATCGCTGCGACTCCCATTGCGTTGCATTGGTCGTGGCGTTCTCGCTCGCTGTTCGATCCGCCTTTTGTACAGGGTTAAAATTATATGTCGTGACACCGATCCCCTGTTTGAGAGCGAGAGAGAGAGAGAGAGTAATCGTGAATGACTCCATTTCAGGGGCCCGACTACGACGAGAGTTTGGACGCGACGACCCGAGCTGAGCGACTATCCAGCCACCTGCGTCAATGGGAGCTAGCCAGCGTGAGCTGGTCCAGCGTCCGTAGCTCGATCTCGAACGCGTCTCGACAGAGCTTGACCGCCAAAGACCGGGAGGGAATGAGGAACATCGTAGGCGGCCGTCCGGAAAGCGCGCCCATCTATACCAGAAACGCGAACAGGGTTGACGGGCTGCAGGAAAGCCATCACTGTCCCTCGCCGAGCATGCCTCGACACGTGTTGGAATCGATCACGCAGAGTCCCACGCAGAGCCTGAAGAATGCGACGCCGCCGGGCAGTGGCTCGTCGCCGACCAGCCTGCGCTACCACGACGGCTACAAGGAGTGCAACGTGAACCAACCGTCCGGCAAGTCGGTGAAGGTGCATTACACCGGGCAGAGCCCCGTGAACGGGGAGTATGTGACGCAACAGGCACTCTATCGCGAACAGTATTTGCAGCAGACCGGCATAATCACGGTGCCGCCGCAGTACTCGGCCGGATCGCCGGCCGGCAACCTTCTCAGGAACAATCCGTACGTGCAACAGTATCAGATCGCCAGTCCCCAGCATTTCTCGACGCCGAGGAAGCGCGGGTTTAACGCCGCGCAAATGACGTGACCGGGATCGCCGTGTACCACCAGATAAGACTGAACACGAGACGCTCCGAGAGCCGGCGAGAGTACAACGAGAGCACCGAAAGCACCGAGAGCATCGAGAGCACCGAGAGAGAGAGAGAGAGAGAGAGAGAGAGAGAGAGAGAAAGAGAGAGAGATAGATAGATCGCCGTTAAGAGCGAACAGAAAGGAGAGAGAGCCCCTCCCGGCGGCTGGAGACTGACCAACGGACGGAGAACGATTTACGGATGCTTCTCTGTATGTTCCTAAACACGATTCCGTACATTTTTTCCAAGCGATCGGCCGTTTGCGGTATAGTCGACGGACGCACCCGCGTATTCCTGCGTCGGTGTTTTGGCCTAAAGACGAGTCGTCGATCTTTAGCTCGGAAACAACGACGACGATCGTCGTAGAATCTATTACCCTGTCGCCTCTGTCCCCTATCCTCTGATTCTTCGAAAGTCTTACCAGAATTCTTCGCTGCAAGTGCCAAAAATTGCTACGCGTCGAGCGAACCCGAGCGTCGCGGTCAAACGAGAGACATTGTCCGTTGAAACGATACTCCGTTCATATTGTAATTCGTGTAAATCGATACCTTTTTCGATGTGTATATGATCTATACATACATACATAAATATATACAGTAATGTATGTATATACACATGCGCATATGTGTATGTATATGCATTTGTTTCCGTTCGTTCGTGTACTTTGTTTCACTTTTTCTAATCGGGTAGTATAATGCGCGTACCAACTCTTTGGTAAGTGTATATTTCTTTGTAAACGGAAAGATATTGTAAAATCGAACTATTTAAGACAAGGAAACGATCAAAGAAAACTGCGTCGCCGATCCATCGATTTCGCCTTAGCGTTTTGTATAATTGTATTAGCAAGATGTATACCGGGATATAATATATACGCATACACACATGTACACACAGTCACACACACACACATACACGCGTATACATAGATATATAAATATATATACTTGGCATATACGTGTGGTATGCATTTATGTATGTATCGAGACCGTCGAAACGACGAATTCGTCGACGAGAGAAATGAAAATCAGACATCGGATGTGTGTAAGAATCTTTTACTTATACCGTGTATAGATTCGTTGTATATGTACGTACTTGTATCGATATACATTTAACTTAACGTGATGACTGTATATTTATATGTTGACCATGTTTTCGAGGAAAAAAAAGAAAGTTAACTATATATAATAGTTGATGATGAGAATTTTATATTTCATGTTGCTACGAGTACGCTCTGTATCGTGGGATACACACTTTAAACAAATTCGCTGCATTACACTGTCGACGACTTTGCGACTAGTACTATCTTTCGTTCCGTTGAACAACTTTTTTTTGTACAAATAAATTCGTAATTTCTCCCCAATGAAAATCTTATCCGATCCGTTCGAGTGTCTTGTCCGAAACGAAACCCTCCGTTCGATTGTATTTATTCTTTCTGATCGGTTTTTGAAACGGAAGACGAATTAGAAGCCCTTCGCTCCTGGAGCTAACAATAAAAATATTGCTGCGATTTAAGCGGTTCACGTTACGCAACGCCGATGAAATCCGTCGACAAGTGGATTGGAAAGAAGGGACGACACCCGACGATAGATTTACGAGTACCTCTCCTTGTTAACGTCATCGGACACGATTCTCTATCCGTGAGAGAACGGTCAGCAAGCAGTCCCCGTGTAATCCGATTTGACAATTGCTTAATAAGATTTGGTTGTCCTGAAACCTCTGCGGTAGCAATCTAATCGCATTTGTTTATAAAATGAATATATACGCGTTCGTCGAAACAATCGTATAAGTAGAGCCGAGAGAGCAAATGACCAGACTTTTGCTCTCTCTCTATGATAATGCCAAGCGATTATACGCATACAGGTAAGTTGCAGATTGTTCTATTGTATATGAAATAAATGTGCCCATAATTATGAAAGTGGTCTGAGTGAAAATTGAAAAAAATGAGTTTATCAGTTATTTCACATCGCATTATTTTAAACTAGATTAATTCAATGTAATTTTTACGATATTGTGAAGAATTAACCGTTAGATAGTGCTTGTTACTTCAACATTATATATTATATCAGTTAATTATGAAAGTGGTCTAAGCCAAGAATATAAAAAAATGAGTATCAGTTATTTCACATCACATTATTTTAAACTAGATTAATTCAATGTAATTTACGATCTTGTGAAAAATGAACCGTTAGATAATGCTTGTTATTTCAACATTATATGGATTATCTTTGAAATATCTCGAAACAAGAAATACATGACTTACAATTAGACCACTTTCATAATTATGGGCACATATATTCTAGCTTCTCGTGCCAAGTGAATTTTTACAATTCAATTCTTTTATCGTTAAGTTCCAAGATTACTTCATCTACCGGATGACGGATGTGGGCAAAGTGCTATATATTTAGTCTGTTGAGAAGTCGTAGTACCGCGAAGCTAAAGCATACCTAGAGGGGAAAGGGGAATCGTCATCGTATCTTGTACACCTATATTAATTTCCAAGGTCGTCACAATAAATGACGTCAACGCGCAGCTGTGTTCCGTCAGCAAGTTTTCTCGCGCATGCGCGGTGATTTTAGCCTCAGTAAAGTAAAATTCTCGATAAAACGGGGTACCTTGAACCCCGTAGAATATCAGTACATTCCCGTCAATATAACTGCCCCAGGGCTCCACTATCTCGTCATCATAATATAGATACGTTACTGTTTTGGACACGCAGGCGCGAGAAATCTTGCACAATGTTTCACCACTGCGTCTCAGCAGTTTTGAACTTGGACGCGCATGCGTGAGAAACCTTGACCAATATCTCAGTACTGCGTGTTGGAGCAAAAGTAGGGTTAAAGTACCGAGAAATGCCGGTGTTCTTGATGTTTTGGTCCTATAAATATCAGTATTTCGCTGTACCTAAAGTCAATTACTCTGAGTGAAAGGTGTATTAAGATAACGAAATAATAGTGTTAGTAAGCAACAACGGACAAAATATGCCGATAGCGCGCGGAGCGTTGATAGTATTCGAAGGTTGCGATCGGGCGGGAAAATCTACACAAGTAAAAATGTTAATGGAATCTTTAACTAAGCTAAATATTCCAGTAGAGAGTCAAGCTTTCCCTAGTATGTGTGATGTGTGATTTTCTATCTTCGTTTCGCAGCCTATACGAAATATACTTATATATTTATTTACAGATCGTACAACATCCATTGGTTTAATGATAAACGATTACTTATTAAAGAAACAGGAACACCCCTCCGAATTGGTGCATTTATTATTCTCTGCAAATAGATGGGAATTCAAAGACAAGATTTTGAAAATATTGCATAGTGGAACTACTGTCATTGTCGATAGGTATGTCCTAAAAAAGTTACCGATTAAACGTTACCTCCGGTAACCAGACATTTTTTACTCTTTCTTATCTAATTCTGTAGATTTTTATTAGAAAATGCCAAAAATCCAAGTTTCAATTCTAGGAGATTGGTGATTTAAAAGTTATGCGTGTTTAAAGTTGGCCGATTTCAAATGTTTTAAGCAGGTAAGGGCATCGCTATGTTGGTAGGTACTGAGCATCGCGCGATGTCTAACGAACACAGCCGTTGTATTCTGTGTATGATTCCGTATATTTTAATTATTGTTTGTAGAACAAAGTGTACATCTCAAAGATAGCCGCTCTACATTATCGAAATCACCGTGTGCTTGTGCTGCTACCTAGCGGCTCCGCTCGGTAAGCGACATTCTTACCTGTCAAAAGCGCTGAAAATCGCTCACGTTTATACACAACTAGACAGTGGATTTTATGCATTTATGACAAAAATGAGTAGGCGGAATTTAAAACGGTAAAAACATTGGATGAATTTAAAAATACTGTTACATTATTTTTAACCTATTAAACGTATTTAGACAAGAAGTAAATTTCTATTTCATTCCAGTATGTTGCAATTCAGGTAAAACATTTTTATTTTGCACAAAGATCCGCTGTCTACTCATAACTTTTGAACCATCGATCTCCTAGGATTGAAACTTGGATTTTTCGTATTATCTCGTCAAAGTATACAGTCAGGATTACAAAAGAAAAAGGCAAACATTTCTGGTTGCCAGAGGTACAGTGCAGCCAAGTTACATTTACCTGTTACATGTTACATTTATTTTAACTTAAGATGCAAGCACAAATATTTTCTTGTTAACATTGTTATAGGTATGCCGCATCGGGTGCAGCTTACACAGCAGCCACAACCGGAAAGAGTTTAGCCTGGTGTAAAGAACCTGATAGAGGATTGCCTAGTCCCGATATGGTGATACTCTTGAAGGTTTCAAAAGAATCTCAGCGTGTGCGAAGTAACTGGGGAGAAGAGAGGTTCGAGAATTCCATGCTCCAACAAGCCGTGGCATCCAACTATAATCAATTGATGGATAGCAGGTGGAGAACCTTTGACGCTGATCAGGACAAAGACACTATACATTCTCAAATATTAGAGGAAGTTTTACACACTATAAAGAAAGCAAAGGATTTGCCAGTGGCTGAATTGTATGAACCTGTTGCGTGATTGTTCTTCGTCGTCTTTTGCCTGTCACAAATATGTACTATATCATCACATCACTTTGTTCATTTAATGATAATATTTTGCATTCTGAAAAGTTGTTTTATAATGTTTCAGATATCCGAATAATTGTATCCTAATTATCTTCCTTTAAGCAAGAGTTGGCATCAAATGAATCGCGATTGAAAAGCAGCGAGTTTGTCTAGTTTTTTCGAAAACAGATGGCAGAGGCGTGAGTCGGGGATTGATGTGATTGTTACGCGGCGCTTGTGAACGGTAACCCGGTGTACATCGGTACATTTCTGTACACCAGTGTTAGGGATTAACGGGGTTGAAGAAATTAGGAGTCAAGCTGAGATCGCGATAGAACCGTGTGTACAAGGATTGCGACAGGATTCCGACGAGAATGAGTTATTACGGCGGCGTAGCTATACATTTCACATTATTTAGGAGCAACT
Source organism: Lasioglossum marginatum (assembly GCA_028455795.1). NCBI lineage: Eukaryota > Metazoa > Arthropoda > Insecta > Hymenoptera > Halictidae > Lasioglossum > Lasioglossum marginatum. The sequence continues at coordinate 2,898,152 of CM052264.1, read as the reverse complement.
ATCGCAGCAATTACAAAGCGTTCGTGACTAACAGTGGCAAATATTCGAGCGTTTCGGAAGCTTTTCGAAACGTTTAGCGCCAAAGCACAAGGACCCTACGAGATGATGGCTATACTCGCAAGATGGCGGTCATTCGCTGGGACACAGCGGGTCTCCCTGTATTATCAGGAAAGCTTCCAGTTAGGGATTGCAAAAAAAGATTTATTTTAAATTAGATTTTGTTAGTATTTTGTTAATAAATTTTGATTACAATGATCAAAAATAATCAGCTCATTAATTAAAATTTGTTTCTTTATTAAATATATATGGATTGAACAACTAAATTCTTCCCAAATCAATCCCCGCGGGATTGAAAATGGCTCGGGATTGCAAACCCTACTTCCAGTAAAGATTTCGCGCTTCTAACGCGACTTCAGTTTCGAGGGGATGGCGAGGGCGTAACGTTCATGATGCAGGAAACGGCGATGTTGTCGTCGCGTTCCTGGCTCGAGGAGCAATTAGCGGAGTGCTGGTTGCCGAAGACAAAGGTGGTCTCGAATTCCTTGAACCATTCGCAATCGGTCTTTAGCTTTTTCTTAGCGGACGCGTTGCTATCCGAGTCGTCCGAGACATTCGTACCGGAGGACATGCGTCGTTTCTTCGTGGTGTTTGCCTCTATCGTCCGATGGGGAGTTGCTCCTTCCAATAAACAGGAAGCTTCTCGCACGATCTCTCCGGCGACTTCAGTGCAGTTTGCGGAATTGGAGGGACGGCAGGATTCGTAGGGTTCTACCGGTGCATTCGATGACATCCTTACTCCTTCGTTTACCGTGTCTTCTGCGGTTGAAGGGTCGTTGTTTGCGCTGCTTCCAGCTTCTTGATTCAACGCGTAGATGTCAGCTATCAATTTCCTTGCGTAATCAGCCTTCGCGGTAGTGGTCCGAGTCAAAGCTTTGTCTATGATCGCCTGAACCGATCCTACGACGTTATCCGATTCTGTCTGTTGTCTGTGCACCGAGTGCTCTCGTTTGAACGCTTCGCTGCCAATCGATCCTCCAAGGCGGGCGCTAGAGTCCCCCACGGCAAAGGTATTCTTCATATTTTCCGGCGTGTCTCTAGAAGCACCGTGTTGCCCTCCACCTTCCCAGCTAGGAAATTTGGGAGAACTATCCCCGAAAGTTCTGTTCGAGCACTCTCTGTGCTCCTTCGACCCTGTTGGCTCTAGGTTTCCCGATGAACAACCTCGCCTTCCGCTGAGACACTTGTCGCGATTAGTGGATTCGACTCGACGATCTCGGGCGGATTCGTTCAGAGATTCGTTCAACATCGTTTCTTCGATCCGATCGATCTCGTCAGGAATCGAATCTCCGCTGTCTTCGCTAACTTGCACCACCTCTCTGTTACTCGTTCGAAGATTGTAGCCGCGATAGCGGAAATCCGTGAGATCGTCGTCGAACGTGACGAATCTCTTGAACGAGATGCCTGTGTCCAGACTGTTCCAGCAATCGCAGTCGATCTGCAGGAAGTTGTCGTCGGTCCGGAAATGCGTCCTCTGGAAACCGTAGACCACGATCTCCCGCGGAAGCGTCTCCCACGCCTCGATCAACGACTCCAGGATGTCCCGCAGGTTCCACTCCGACGTGTGCCGCTTCAGCCTCTCCGCATACCTTTTTTACCGCAAGCTTTTTCATTTCACGGCTCTCGTGGAAACACGAGACATTGTTGGGAGTTCGGGAGCTGACATAGTCTTATTTAAAAATATTTCAATGAAATTCTGAATGTAAATTCTTGTAAATAAAATTATTAAATTAGTGAATTAATTTTTTAGGTATTACTGTACGTACATTATTGTACGTATTACTGTGGATGAAAAATGGCCATGTACCAATTATTGCGTACCCATTACTGCGGATTAGAATTCGAAATATACGAGTCTACGGAAACAATCTATATATCCAGGCATTAACTTCAATAAATCCTGTGAGTACAGTAACAAATAATTCTTTTGTCTATTGCATTTGAAATGGATAAATCTTTTATTCATTTTAACGCCGTAGTATAATATATCACATAGATAACTAAATACATTCTTTTAACAAATATTTGAGCAATATTTATCATCTTTAATTTCTGCTATATCTTCTTATTTATATCAACAATTATGCAAGAATGTACAATCACGCGAAAAACAGTCCCTTGATGATCGAGATAGAAGAAAGATTTTACTTTTACCTTTTATGAAGAATGTTTTTTTTTCGAAACATGAGATTATAAAAATAAGGGAATGATTGACAGTTTTGTTTGCCTCGCCAACGAGAGTACATTCTCATTGAATTGTACAGAAATTATGTTTACGTATTTTAATCTCATTGGGGAAAAAATACCGCAGTTATAGGTACATTTACCCTAGTTCTACCGTCTCTGTGCCAACTCCCGAGCACCCAACGATATATTTCCCTACCTTCGCCTAAAGATCATCTTTACATAGTGGAACACGTCTTTCCGCAACGGTCGCAGCATCGGAGGGAAGTCCGTCGGTAAATAAATGAGGCTAACGTTGCTCAACGGGAAGTCCCTGAGGGCTGGGCTTCTGCTGCGCCTTAGGAACAGCAGGATCTTTCGATTGGTCCGCGACATACGATCGTTCAGAGCAGTCAGCCAGTCCAGGAACAGGTTGTCGCTGATCGTACTGCTCTCACTGTGGCAGTAGACGTGATCTTTAGTCGTTGTCCTGGACGAGTACGGGCCGCAGACTAGCAGGGGCAGTTTCGTCGATCCCGAAGAGTTGCAGCCGAGCAGGACGGTGATTCGATTTTGGAAAGTCCCGCAGCCGTCTGGATCGCCCACGATCTTGCTGGACGACAAGATCCTCGACGGAAGAACGTCCGAGTACATGGTGAGCTCGTCCACGTGGAAGAGATCGCGGTATTTGTACTTAGTGATCGTGGACCTCATCATGTCGATCCAGTCGCGATAGTTGCTGAACACCGGGTCCAATCGCGATAGATCCGACGGGTCCGTGACGATACCGTGCTCCTTCAGAAAGATCGACATCCACTTGTTCGACCACTTGAATTCTAGAATCGAGGGAGAGATCTCGATGATTCATTTGGTTAACCCTTAGCACTCGAATGGTCTAGGTTAGCTACCATTATTCAAAATATTGTTTACATCAGGGAGTTCCAACCAGGGATTCAGGAATTTTTCCAGCATGTGGTCGACTCGAGTGTCAATTTGGGTCTACGCTGTGCTCGATTTTAAATGATGCCATTCTTGAGAGTCCTTTCCGTATCTTTTTGATGAGCCGTGCCATGAGCTCACGCACACGGTTACAGCTCGATTATATAGGTGGCGTACGAACGACATTGTATCGCGAGATACAAAAAGAGAGACAGAGAAACCGAAAAATATTGGTACTTCATATCGGATACTCATATAGTTCTGTTGGCCTAATATCGGTATGAAAATTTTACTGGTATTATGTCCCTGCCATGCGGTGCTCGGAGAGGAACAAGTTGGAACTCCCTGGTTGACATTATTAATAATTTATAAATATTATTAACAAACATTATTAACAATTTATAAATATATCATACCAATGTATCGTACCAATTTCATAACCAGAAAATTTCAAAAATCATAGGGAATGGAAATATTCTAGGTCGGAAGAGATGATTAATTTTCGACTTACGAGGCTATGCTTGTTTTTAGGATTGCGAGGGTGCGGGATGCGCCTTCTCATTTCTCGATAATACAAAAATGGGGTAGTTCAGTAGTCACAATCGCTAGATAAAAGATTAATCTAGGCCGCGATCGCCCTCAAAAGTCCAATTTTTACGTTTACGAGGCGTAATTTGCATTATTCGGCAGTATATAGATGTCGCAGCTTTATGAAAATAGCTACGAATAATGCAAATTACGCTTCGTAAACGTAAAAATAGGACTTTTGAGGGCGAACGCGGCCTAGATTGATCTTTTATCTAGCGCTTTTGATTACTGAAAAACCCCATCGCATGCATTATAATGAGAAATTAAAAATGAGAAGCTGCATCCCGCAGTCTTGCAATCCTGGATAAACGAGTCTACCCCCTTATAATAGCTCCGAGTGCAAAGGGTTAATTTCTCGAGACGAAATAGTACCGGTCAGCTCGAAGCTTTTCGCCAACTCGAGCGTCTTCTCGCGTAGCAGATGTTTGTCTAGGACGCTGCTGGTCGCGTGTCTCTCGCAGACCCACCGGAATAGTTCCTGCTTCAGGACCTTCATGGTGGTCCTCGTGAACTGCTTTTCTCTCATCATCGTTCACCGTTCACGGAGCAATCGACGGTCGAGCGAGGAACGATCGTCCATGGGATGACAGTTCTCTTTAAACGGCGACCTTCGATTGTCGAACGTCCAGCCTCGATTCCGCAACGGCATTTTCACGGCGCGACGGTGTTTCTCTTGAAACTCGCAATTTGTCGGCAGCGAGTTTATTGTTTTCCGGTAAAACAATCCGGTCGTCGACGGACTCGACTCGCTGTAACGAGTTTTAATCCGGCTCCCGTCCGGCGAAGCAATTTGCTAGAAATCCGAGATAAAAATAGGTTTTACTCTCGTGGATATGGACGCGGGGGCAGGCCGAAAAGCCGCGCAGCGCCGCGCCGGCCGGTGCAGTGTGTTGACCGCTCGATGAGTATCATTCATCGTGCGCGCCGAGTTAAATTGCATTTTTCCGGGCGTCGTCCCGACGAGACATTTTCCACCGTAAATTTTCATTTATAATACAGTAAGACGAAAAAAAGTGAAACCGTAAGTCGAATAATGCCTGAGCGCCACCGCCGAAAGGTTATAAACACGATCGGCTTTGTTGGCATTGATACTATTATATTTCTACAAAGTAGATTGTACTAATGTATACTATACATATATATGTATAATATATAATATATACTATTTGTACATACAATAAAATTTAATAAACCATATTCATGGAAAAAAAAATTGATCACTCATAAATAGCTGAATGCCTACGCTGTACAGGGTGTGACAATAGTCGCAGATACCATAGCGCGATTCTACACCCCCGATTTAGTCGAAAATGACAAGGAACCCCGCAAAATTGACCTTAAACGTGAAAAACAAGGTTTAAAAAGCTAAAATTTTTTTTAATCATGTTCTACTGGTCATGAGGACCAACTTTGTGAGGGGTACCATATAGATCGCAACTCAACAGTTCTGTTCAAAAATGATGTTGAAGTTCATATAATTTTTGAAACCATTTGGCAAATATCCAGCAATAAGCTGGACAACATTTCGTGAATATCAGCAATAAGCTGACTCGTTGTGTAGAAAATTATCAGAAACATTTCGAGGTTTAAAGGGCTCCTATTTGAAAGAAAACAAAATTTTGTTGTAATTTGAAATTCGAAAAATTGAATTTTCGCCACAAAAAGCAGGCTCCTGGACCACTGTGCGCCGCATCATGCTACCTCGCGCTGCCTCTAATCTTACGAGGTTCCTTCTTTTTGCGGCGTCTTTGTTCTCTTGCTATCGAGCGTCATCGACCAGCGATATCCCGTAAACGTCAACCACGATTCGCGGTGTGTAATGATTGATGGATAATTCCCGAGTAATTAATCACGTTCGACCGCGCCGTTCTTGCAATCGTATGTCATTCCTCATTACGGCGGTATCACGTAATCCATCTTTATTACGGCTCGAGTTGAAACCGCGACGGAAAATATAAAAATTAGAACATTCGTAGCCGCGAAGCTCCGCGCAAGATAAAGCGGAGAACGGTGGCGCGCCGGACGAGACTCAGCGCGGTTTTAAACACCGCGTTTTTATGGAATCATGTATAAGGCATTATCATAGAAAGCACCGAAGTCATTTTGAAATTCAGATGAGGCGGAACGTTGCCAGCGCACAATGGATGCTGTAGCTAAATAAACTACGAACTTTTGACATCCGGCGAGGGAAAATTCGAGATTCTTGTCTCGCGACGGCGAAAGGCGGTTGTCGGATCTTGAGGAGAACCAATAACTTAGACCTCAGCGAATCTCCGAGATACACGAGACATACGATAAGGCACCTGTGTCCAGAAATTTACGAGCAGGATGACGAATGCAACGCTGCTTCATAAGCCAGAAGTGACCGTAAACGGGCGAACGCGGTGAAATTTGCATGTACCGTCGGAGGGTCGCGTTCACCAATGCAGCAACCGTAAATTACGCCAGCGTTCGTAAATTCTTACGAAACCGATTATTCAGGATAGTACCACGGTTCAAAATCTAAATCTCGTTTTAAATCTACCCCGAGCTCTGTCCACAGGCCACACTCGTTATCGCCGCGCAACACGCGGATTCGATTTGTTTGAACAAGTTCCAATTGTTATTTTCTTCGACGGAAAAGCCGAAAATAAATAAAACCCGGTTAAGACATGGCGGATATCCTAACCGGTCAACGGGAACGGAGCGCTAATTAATTCTTTTTCCGGAAGAGCTCTGTTCTTCACGCGGAAGTTCCTGGCGTTTCGTGGGGTACATTCAAGAAATATCTAAATAGTTTGGTTTCCGAACGAATTAAAGACTCGTTTTTCCAGGATTGCAAGGATGCGGATGCGCGTTCTCATTTCTCAATAATACAAAAATAGGGTTTTTCGAAAACGCTAGATAAAAGATCGATCTAGGGCGCTATCGCCCTCAAAAGTCCCATTTTTTCGTTTTCTTTACGAGCTATTTTCATAGCTACATATTACACCTCGTAAACGAGAAAATAGGACTTTTGAGAGCGATAGCGCCCTAGATCGATCTTTTATCTAGCGTTTCTGACTACCGAAAACCCCCATTTTTGTATTATCGAGAAATGAGAAGTTTACTGCCATGGAGTTTACTCCCTTAAGAGGGAGTAAACTTTTAATTCATTGGGCACGGTGGTGGATCGACGACGGCGGCCAGTGGATTTAGACCCCGTTCAGTCTCAAAACAAAAAAACGCGTGGTTTCCGCCGTGTCTGAACAGGCTCTGAACGTCCATCGATGCGATCGCGGCGCATGTTCTTCGTTTGCCGAGAGGGCCGCGATGCCAGATATCGAGTGGGAAAATGGCACGATTACTCGCTAACGAGTACCTGTTCGCGGCAAATGGTTCGCGAGCACGACGCGCGCGCTTGTTTATGAGTTTTGCATACGAAATTAGCACGCGTCGTTTGCGTCCACGTCCGCGTTCGTGTCCGGTAACGTCCCAGTTCGCAGTCGGAGACGTCGAAACGACATATCGTCGCGGAAAATTATTTTCGGGAAAGAACCGAGTTCGTCCGTTGTCGCATGAGCTACGTAGTTCATTGATTCACCGCTCGTAGGTTAAACTAATATCCAACGGCGGACGGAAGCGTAACTGCATGCTTATTTGCCCCGGCGGCGTTTTATCGCGACAAGCGTTTATTTGCACGGTTGCTCGGAGACATTCGACCACTCTTCCTGCCCCCGGGGAATGATTGCGCGACACAGTTCTTCGGCGACGACCGTGCTCGATCGCAACGCTGCTTTTATCTCCCACAAAATCGACGCTCCTCGTCGCGGATGTGCAATTCGATACATGGATCCCATCGCGTCGATTCCCACTCGAACGCGGCATTGTCGTCGCGTCGACCGTCAACAGCACACGCGATCGAGCGCGATTTCCTATTTCGAGTGCCTACTCGATCGAGCCGTATCCGCTCCGCCGTTCGAACGCGATATTTCGTATGTGTGGCACGCTTTTCTCGCGGACTGTCGCGATAATCGAATTCCGCGATAATTTAAATCCAGTTTCGAACAAGCACAGCTCCGAATCGATTCCTCCGCAGCTGGTTCATTAATTCTCTTTGATCAAGTTCCACCACCCTCCGCCACGCCGCGCAGGAACGCGTGAAGTTACGTGTAAAATTGTTTTGTGCGAAACTGACCTTGGAAAGGCTTTCCAAGATCAAAACTTTTTACTGGAAACATTTACTGGAACTTCTCACAGGAACCGTGGGTTAGAAATGAATTTATTTGTACACCTAATATATAATGTGCGGTTTATTCTAGTACATAATTTAATATAGATCAATTCTGAATCAAGTAAGTTCATGTGTAATTTGAACTTTAAATGTACCTTTGAGAAGATGGTTCCCCTCGTTTGATCTTGAAAAAGTCTATCAAGGTGAATTTTGCAGAAAACATTGTAGAACACGCCAATTGGGAAGTCAACGAGAAGATTCCGAGGTCTGTTCGACTTAACGAATGAACGATCGAAGGTGAAACGATAAATCAAGAGGGTAAATGAATTCGCAAGAGAGAAACGGTTTCTCGTCGAGCTACGTGCCGGAAATTTCCTTTCTGGCCCTGCGAAATAAATATTTCAGATCGATAGCGGCCGCGCCGTGCTCCGGAAACGTTGACTAATAGCCGGCTAGAGCGAGCGCGATTCGTTTCGCGCCTTCGGCTGATCGATCCTGCGTCGCAACACCTTTGCGAACGACACCTAGTGCTCTTGCAAAAGATTCGAATCACTTTCCACGACCGGTCTCCGCTTTTACGAAGTTTCACGTTTCGTACGCTAGTGCGGTGATGTTTGTGAACGAATGCTGACGTTCATCGCGGCCGCAGCTGCGTCGCATTAACCACTCGCCCTACGATTTATTTTACGGTTTCAGTGATTAGAACTTTCTTTGTAGTTCGTAATGTCCTAAAAAAGGAGAAAATTTTTATCTATTGCTCACGCTGCTCGTTTTCTGCTTCTCTTGCCGCTGAATGTTCCCAGATCCTGCGTACAGGATGAATCGTCTGGTCGAGAGGATGCTGCACCAGAATCCGGCGAGACGGGTTGCCAGGAAAGAGGTGGTCCGTCCAAAACCGGAGAATCCTTCGAAGCCGTTCGACGTGGATATCGTGTACGCGGAGATGACGACTAAAGCGAAGAACCGCGAGATTGAGTACCGTGGCCCTTACTCGCCGTTGTATTCGGCGGTCTATCCTGTGGTTTGCGTGACAAGGGTGTTCGGCTTGGCGCCGTACGATTTCACGGGCGACCGGATGACACCGTCGAACACCTACCTCGTGTTCACCTTCGCCTTTATACTCATCTACTCTTACATTATGTACATAGTGCTCCTGAAGTTTACCAGCCTGAAACGGGACAAGTCTGTCTTGGGCGCAGTCGAAACGACCAAGGTCCTAGAATTTAGCACAATGATAATAATAGGGGGTGGGCGAGTACTCGAAATTTCGGGTTCGCCGAGTCGGGATCCCGAAAGCTTATAAAGTCCGGGTACCCGAAATGGTAATCAGGTCGGGTCGAGTCGGGGTCCCGAAAGTTTGCAATATTGGAACTGGTGGAAATGCAATTGTAAACGACTACCTATATTTGCAGAAACAACAATACCTTGGCATTCCTGCCACTGAAGTATCCAGCGAACGATTGTTTTCTGACGCTGGAGATATTGTCACAGTCACGAGAACAAAACTCGTATCGGAAAAAGTAGAACAATTATGCTTCCAGAACAGAATAAAATACTATTATTTCATATAATGTATTCTACAATATTTTTTTTCCTCGCGAAGTTTGATAAGCGATTACACTAAAAATACAAGAATCATTCTGAACCTACCAGTGAAAATAAAAGATTGAACTGAAAAACCATAAAACAGCATTATATTTATATAAATACAACTTTAACTTCGAGTACCCGAATATTGCAAACTTTCGGGAACTTTATAAACTTTCAGGATTCCGACCCAACCCGACTCGATCATTCTCCGACTCGACCCGAGGCTCGGGTATCCGGAAGTTTCGAGTACCCGGAGTCAAAATCGGGCCGGGAACCCGAAAATTTTTATTGTTCGGAGTAAGGGTAGGTGTATCACTAATATTCGGGTGCCGACCCGAGGCTGGGGTACCCGAAATGTTCGGGTAGCCGACTACCCCTAATAATAATGATTAGACTGCGGATCTATATGCATTTATAGCAAACTTGAGTAAATGAAATTCAAAATTGTTGGAAAATTTAAAAAATGTCGATGTATGATTTCTCTATTAAAATCATTAAGGAAAGAAATAACATCCAATTTGGTTTCTATTTCTTGCAATCGATGCAGGCGATTTTTATTTCGCATAAAGAGCCGCAGCCTAATAATGGTTCTTGAAACGTTTTCTGAATGAAAAAATGCTCCCGCAGGTGATCGTCAATTACCTGGTGCTGATGTACGAGCTGATCTCGAATATATTCAGTCGCGGCAGGTTCGTCAAGATCTGGAACGATCTGCAGGACTTCGACGAAAAGCTCCGCCAGCTGGGCTACCCGCGGAAAGAAAGATCCACGGAGGTCGGGGTGTGGATCCTCCTCGCCAGCCAGGTTGTCGTCTGGACAATGGTCAATCAGAGCGGCATGTACGCGTTCCTGGAGGACTGGACCTTCAACGTGAGTTACATGTGCACTTACGTGGGCTCCGCGGTCACCGTCTACAAGTTCAGTGGAATGGCCATATTCGTTGGACAACGGTTCCATCAGCTGAACCAGGTCACCAGGGAGAACCTGCCGGCCCGGATTGGCTACAGGAGCACCGTCCTCAGCAGGAAGGTTCATCGCTGTGTCTCCTCTACCTATAAATACAGTTACATGTAAACACGTGTTAAGATTGGTTTACATTGATCCAGTAGCATTGGAATGTAAATTTTCTGTAAAATTAATTTTTTTTAAATCTAAGGATGTACTGTCTCGAATAGATACAGGGTGGTCCACTTAAATGTAGTCCCCCCCCCCCCCCCCCCCCCAAATATCTTCTTTATTTGAGATTAGATGACTAGACTGCGGATGTTTATGCATTCCTGAAGAAATTGGTTAGGATGAAATATAAAACAGTAAAAGTTTAGAAGAATTTAAGAATATCGTAATGTTGTTTTCAATGTAATAAAGTCATTAAGGGATGAAATAAATTTTCATTTCAAAGATCCGCAGTCTAGCGATGACGTAACAGATGGTTTTAATGCAATGTAAATGTTATCACAAGGTGAATGTGCTTTACTAATATCATATGTCTAAATGCGTTTTAATGTCATCTAGAATATGCAAGGAAAAAATATACGTTTACAAGAAATATCGGTGACCTTGGAAATTCCGGACAAAAAGACCTTGAGAAGAAAATAATATTTGCAAAGCATTCACCTTGTGATACCATTTACATTGTATTTAAAACATTTGTTATATGTCATCAAAAATAAAGGAGATATTTAGGTCACTGGGCCACCCCCTGTAGACATCAACCGATTCCAGCGAAGCTACTGGAGCGTAATCGCTGGATCCAGCAATCGGACTAATGTAAACCTAGCTTAATGCTAGGATTAAGTGTAGATCGAATGCTTCGCGAAGTAGTCGTTGATACCGTTTATCCCCAAAAAGACGACCCAGGAGCTGTACAACAAGCTACTGTCGATCGCCGAGGCGCTCGGTTCGCTCTACTCGTGGTCCTTGCTGTTCTGGCTATTCAATCTGAGCGTGCACAGCGTTAGCAATCTCTACTTCATCTTCCAGTGGATGATGTTTTCGTTGTCGAGTGGAGCCTGGCCTCTGATACTTAATATGTGCATATGGCTGATGGGTTTCTTTATGCAGATCCTGGCGATCACCGCCGCCTGCGATTACACGATCACCGAGGTGCGACCAATTAATTTCGATTCCTCTGTCCCCGATATCCTAGACGCGTCCCCGCGGAAACTCGAGTCCACCGAACGATCTGGTTAATTGTGTTTCAGGCGAACTCAATGGGCGCAATCCTTCTCGAGTGGGATTACAGGATAATGACGAGGTTCCCGAACGATGTGAGTACCATCATCTTTCCGAACTATCTCGTAGTTGACGACTGGGCTCTTCGCAGGACATGATGCGCAGCTCGCTGCGCTTCCTCCTCAAACGTCTCGAGTTTCCCGCGGGGGGCCTCTTCAACGTCAACCTGCTGCTGCTGTGCTCGGTAAATGCATTTGACCTCTTCGATTGCATTGACTTTGAAATATGTTCGTCATTCTCCTATACATGCTGCTCGGCTTTAGTTTGCGAGACATTTATAGAAATATCTAAAAAAAGTTGTTCAGAATGATCTTGACAATATGTTTCGAGGTCATTGAAATCGGCGAGGTCGCCCCTCCTATTGTAAATATAATAATTAGCCAATCTTCCTCTTCCGAGGTTCCTATACGTAACCCTTTGCACTCGGAGGTATTTTAACTCGAAAATTAAACATTTCTTCCGATCTAGAATAATTTCATTCTAAATTAATTTTTTTCTTTGTATGAATATAAAATTGATATAATACCTCATGCAATATTTAACCCCTTCCCGTATTTTGACGAGCCAGACTCTAGATGAAGGTTTTTAACAAATTCTAACAAATATGAATGTTACGTGTTTCATTTTAGATGAAATCAAATTTGATTCGTTTGTAATCAATATTTTAGCATTCAAATAAATGTAGCCATAAAAAAAATATACATTTTCTTTTTCCTTCTACGACATTTTCGCGCATAAAGACGTTCTAATCACTGTAACTGTAAAGTAAAAAGTACGAGAAGGGGTAAAATGTTTAGTAATTGATTAGATACCAACATATTTACTATACAGGGTGTTTCATAACTAGTGGTACAAGCGAAAAGGGGGTGATACTTCATGAAAAAATAAGTCGGAAACATAGAATAAAATTTTTTCATGTGCGGCTTTGTTTTCGAGAAAATCGACTTTGAATTTTCGCTGGGTACGCGTGCTAGTATGTACATAATTCAACGTCGATTTTCTCGAAAACAAAGCCTCACATGAAAAAATTTTATTCTATATTTTCGACTTACTTTTTCATACTACCACTACATACTACCCCCTTTTTGCTTGTACCACCAGTTACGAAACACCTTATATATTTATCACTCGAGTGCTAAGGGTTAAAGTTTCGACAGAAGAATCGAGTATCGTTCGACGACTTTTCGAGACTCGAATACTACGGGCCGCGTTAGCGAGATGCACGCTCAAGCTGTACATATAATTCGGCGTTTGATACTCTCCGGTTCGCATGACCAAACCGGATCGTAATAGTCGGCGACACTCGGCCCGTCCAATTTTGCGCCGGATACACGACCGGGACACGGTCTCCCTCGGCGACGACACGCAATAACCGCGAGCTTTGAATACCGCCGGCAATCCCTGGGACATTTCACTTCGCGATTCGATTAATGCCGCCGCAGTAGTTCCCGTTCGATCGATACAAAACAACCCATCACAGCCTGTTCCTCGAAAGCGCAGCTCCAAGGTGTACCGTCGTAGCAATCGTTTGCTCGATCTCGGACGCCTCGATAAACAATTTCAATTCCCGTTTCTCTGGTTAATTTGATAGAAACTCATTTTCCCAACCAAATGACTTCTCGTCGTCCCGTTCAATTATTTCAGATGTTCTCGAGCTACTCGATATAAGTTTCTTTAGCTGTCGGAAGCCTGTTAATTCCTCCATTATTATTCCGTCAAGATGCACCGAGGTCGATCTCGAGGCTCTTCTTTAGAGAAATAGATGACGAAGATGAACCCCTTTTGCAGATCAGCGGGGTTCTGTCGACTTATCTGATCATCCTGCTGCAGTTCCCTTAGGAGCCGGCGCGAACGTCGAGGAGAATCACGTCAGCCACTCGGATGGAATCGGTTCTCTCGTGGATCGACTGGCGAGTGAATTTTTCGCCGAAGATTTTCCAGGGCCGTTCGAAACCGCATTTCCCGCGGTAAGTAGCGTGCCCGGACTATTCGCGTGTCCCCGAATCCGCAGCGTTTTTCCAACTGCATTTCCATAGGAATTGCATCAGTTACTCGGGGAGAGCTGCTCTCCGCGAAATTACCAGCCAGAAAAATTGGTTTTTCCGCGGCGTAGGCTGGAACTCGATGAAAACTCTCGCGGCATACGTTTTCCGGTGACGTCGCTCGTTGCACGTTGTACGCTGCACTTGCGACAAAAACGGGACAGATTCTCGGGATTGCTTTGTGTACCGTTGGACACAGAGGCGAGCGTTTGTTAATCTTTAAACCGCGACGGCCCGCTGCAGTTGCGAATATACCGATCCAATTTATTCCCCTCTCTTTGGATCGTTTACCGTTAACAGAAATCTCATTTCTTTCCGAATGGGAGAGACGTTAAGAAAATTGACTGACGATCCCATTAATTCGCGGCGGATGGGACTTCCTGGTTCCCAGCTCCGATTCGATGTCTTCTGGAATTGCGACTATGTCGGAACGATCGTCATAATTCACGAGGGGAAGAATGGAAGATTTCCCGCAGACAGAAAGTTTTGGCCGACGGTACTCTGAGTAAACTGGGCCGCTGCGGAAGCTTTTTCCAGCCACCGCACCGGCGGATCATCCGGACGAGCTGGATAATCGCGAACTTAATTTTCCGACGAATCGCAGCGAGATGCCCTTCGATGCTTTGTAGATCTCCAGAGAGGAAGAATGATCGTGATTATTAGGAGAAATTCGATCGATCCCTTTCTAAAGTCATGGTTTCCGGTCGGCGCAATCTGCTCGGAGTGGAACTCCTCGAGCGGAGAGCCCGCTAATTACTTTCCGAAAAGGGACGCAGCGGACGAAATCTCCTTTGTTCCCAAACGCGAAGAAACGAGGTTCGGTACTCTCGCCGGTCATTATCGCGCTTCGCGAAGTAGCTTTCCTCGGCGAAGCAGCTTTCCGGCGAATGCTGCGAGACTTCAAAACGTTCGGCGAATTGAATACGATGTCTTTTGGATGGAATTTTCCAGGAGGACGAGGAGCATGAAAAAATCGTTGTTACTGGACAACCACGAACGGGGGCCGCGGTGCAGCAATTTTCTGCGCCATCAGCCTGGAAAATTGCGCCATCCCTTGTTACGTCTGCTTTCTTTTTCGCGGAGATACGCACGATCACCGCACGCAAATTTCCATCGTGCTCGCGCCTCTATTGGTCGACTCGATTATATTAAAACGCAGCCCTTTGCCTCGCCCCTCCAGCCTGTGATCGCTCTCGACAGGCACGCGAGCCTACTGCATTATGTTTCATCGATCGCGAGAAACAGATTTATTTTAATTACACGCTGAGAGGTCGCGTGCGCCGCGTTCGAGCCTGAACGCGTCGAGACATTTGAAATATTATCATGCCTGAAACTCGCTATCTTGTTTTCCGTGCGAAGGAAACCATAGAAATGCGCAGCGAGATACGGATCGACTCGTCCCACGAGTTGCTTTTAATGCTTTGAGCTTTTCCTACGAGAGAAAGAAAATTTATATTCTAGGACACTTCCAAATATCGATAACAAGAAAGTAGAATTTTATTGTCACGCTACGTCAAACAAATAATTCTTTTCCAATTGTTCTTGGTCGCAATGGCGAAGGAGAAAGTGAAGGTCGCGATTTTAAAATTGCTTGTCTGTGCCTGCAATGAAAATTTCAAACATACATTTTGTAAATCTAAGTAAGTTACGAAGTTTCATTGAAATCGGCTGACGCATAAAAAAGCTATGGGCATTGTAAGATGCGAAAATCTTGGAATTTATTGATTCTTACAATTTTTGCTATTTTCAGTCAATTATATTTAATATAACAACCTTGATAGATTTCGATGAAACTTACATGCATATAACTGACTTGGTCGTACCAAAGGCACCTTCTCAATTTTCGTTACAGGGACAGATCAAAAATTAAAATCGTGACATTCACTTTTTCCTTCGCAAATGCGACAAATAACATTTAAAAAAAATTATTTACACATTAGCTCGTAAACTAATCCTTCTAACGTCTCACAAAAAACAACTGAAGCTGTTGGGTCCGATCTTGAAAAAGTTATTCGTTCTAAGAGGATTCTAGTTCCTTCATAGTTCCCTTCAGTCGGGTATCCTTCCCTCTTAATTTAATACCCATTCGTTCTCTTATCTTCCGGGTGCTTTGCGTCGCGTGGTTTATTATAATTTGATTCCGGTTGCAGGTTTTCTCGCGTCGTGTTGCATCGGGAACATTATCGGTAATGCATACCCCGATCGACAGCGTCGATTCGATGCAATTTACGAGCATCGTTGAAACGTTCACTCGCGCTGGATGCAACGGCGTCCGTTAGTTCGGAACTGCAGCTCGAACGATGCGCGAAGGACAACCGGAAGCTGCAGACCCTCGGAGAATTCGGATCTCGGATAGAAGAGCTTTCGCTTCGCTCTCCCGGCTCTCGCAACTTCGACCTTCCACCCGAGACAATGTGAGGGCGGTTTAAATGCAGCATAACAATCGCTGGAAGTACCTGCGATTTGTTATATTGTTTCCGTGCTCCTCGTTCGCGGGATTAAACTTACTCCCGATCTCGAACTCCGCGATTCCTCGCTGGGAACTTGTTCAAACGAAACGCGGATCCTTGATGGAAGCGTTTTATTCGAGAGGTGCACCCTGATGGATAGAATACTTTTCCTTAACCCCTCGCGATACGATTTATTTTACAATGATTTGGAATTTATAATTAGACAGCGGATTTTATGCATTTACGACAAGGACGAGGAGATGTAATTTAAAACAGTAAAAACATTAGAAGATTTTGAAGATACTGTTAGGTTACTCTTGTCCTATTAATCATATTAACCCTTTCAACAAGTATGGAAATACTTG
>CM052264.1:2840171-2881434 GCA_028455795.1 Lasioglossum marginatum | reverse complement strand
TAGACTACATTCAAGATGAGCGATTATATTTATGAGTTAACCCTTCGTACTCGGAGCTATTTTAACCCTCTATTGCATTCCGTTCCCAATTGGGGACTTAAAATGTTCTATAGTAAATTAAGTAGACAATATTGAAGATTCCGAGCATGTTGGTTCCAAGTGAGAACATTGCGCTTATGATTAAAACCGCATATATATAAAGTTCCCATTCAGAAACAATCATAAAATGTAATAAATAACATTTTCTAATAAAATTTTATTATTTATTTCATGATTACCCTCATTTTTAATTAGACTAACAACCATATATATTTTTTTCAACTTGTCATAACAATTCATGCAATAGAGGGTTAAGTCGAAAATGAAACATCTCTTCCTACCTAGAATATTTCCATTCCTTACTCCTAAATGTTTATTAATTGAATAGATACCGATATATTTAATAATGTAAACAATATTTTGAATGATGTTACAGCAATATTTACCTCAAGGTCACCATTCGAGTGCCTAAGGGTTAAAAACAACATTTTCGTACGAGATTCACAAAAAATAACAAATTTACGATAAATTTTCATTAATTAAGACTAATAAAATTCTAAATTAAAAAGTTACATAATATAAAAATATTTTTTGATTTATCCAAATGTAATCCTTTAAATATCTCGAAACAAGAAATATATAACTTACAATTAGACCATTTTCATAATAATGGGCATATATCCGGAACGGGATCGATTTACGGTTTCGATGAAAGTTAATGTTCTATTAGTTACAAGTAATGTTTTATTAAAAATGTTAAAAAATAGTACAGCGTTGGGTTTTAAAGATATACGTTCGTAAATAATTTTGTACAAATTTGTTTGCAGTCCCTAGTCTAATCTATGTCTACGGTAGAAACCCAACACTCTGTTTCACTCGGATACGTAATACTGATACGTCGCAAGATCACAAAGTATAAAACGCCATGTTCAAGTTCTCTGTAAATATTTCGTGCAAGAAATATATACGAGCAATATACGGATCGTTCGCGCGAATCTGGCAGCGTGGCGTGTGTCCTCAACAATCGTTTTCTCCTGGAAAAACGAGCGGGACACGTTCCCTCTGCCAGTCTATGTCTCTCTCGGTTCTTAAATCTGAATCGTGCTGGTACGAACGGGTCTTTCGGGAGAACGTTTCCGCCAGAAAACGCCCCAAGACGCGTCGAGTCCTTTTTATTTCTTTTTTAAATCCATGCCCGAGAGCTCTCTCCGCGGGAAGACCGCGGCGTGTTTCTTTCTCACCTGGAAGAAAGAACCGGGTTCTCGTTTTCGGCAATCTCGCGAGCGTTTCCCGCGAAACGCGCCGAGATGCCTTGCAGATGCTCCGCGGTCTGGTCGAACGAGAATTTCGAAACTTGATTTCACGCGCTCGAATACGATCCGTAACTCTAATCCATCCGATTCGCAGATTCGCAGACTAATCGGAAAAGCGAACACATTTATCCTACAATCTAGCTTGAAAAAATATTCGGTTCAAAGTACATACGTCGCGATCCGTAAAAATGAATTTCCTGAACCAGGATGCGCGTCCTACGGACAACTAAAATAATCGGCAAATGCGTTACGATGGATAGCGATGTTTGCGCTATCGTCGGCCCCCGAGCGTTCCCAGCTAAAAATGACCAGAATCGCGCGCGCGTCAATCGTGTCAATTTGAACCGAAGAGTACTTGACTGGACTCTAAAATCGGATATAAAATCTGGCACGCTCGATTCACGGGTTACAACATACCCGGGAAAATTGCTAGAACACGTTCGTTGCCCGGATTGTCGTTCCGTTCGTTTGTCTCGGGAATGGCGGCTGATTTAAAACGCGTACGGGTTCTTCATCGAGGCTGCGCCCCCCCGGAATTCGGCAGTATCTCTCTGCTGTGGTAGAGTCCGTTGTATATCGGTTTTACAGTGGCATAGTGAGGTTCCACGGGCGTGGGAGACGAGTAATAATGGTACAACGGTTGTTGCCTGCCGATGCGTACACACTTTCTCTTCCTAGAGAGCGTGTCCTCGTAGACGCTGGACTTCGGTCTCTCTGGGTAGCGTCTTCTAGGGCTGTCGTAAATTGGTTCCCTCGGCTTCCTGAGCTCCACCTCGCAGATTTCCGAGATCTGCGTCTCGGACTTCGATAGGAACCTCCTCGGCACGTCGTAGTGGCTCTCCAAGGATGACGTGGACGATTCGAGGTCTGTACAGCTTCTGCAGAACTCGACCTCGTACAGGCTGTTCTTGATCACCACAGGTTCCCCGTCGTACTCGGGCTCGTCCAGCTTCGTCAGAGCGACGAAAGGATGCTTTGGAATCGACGACAAGTGCGGATGTTTCGGTACTTTCGGCAACGATGTTTTTATCATCACGGGATTGGCCGCTGGCTTCTTCGCTACCGACGGCTTCCGGTTCAGAGACATGGTCATCGTTTTCGGGGACGGATACACCGGTCCCAGGTCCACCTTCACCTGCTCGCGAGGCATCTCCGTCAGCACCAACTTCTCCGTCTGTTGACTGCAATATTTCAAGGTCAGCGTTAATCGTCATTCGCGGAGAAATGCTCGAAGGACGTGGCAAGGTCGAATATCGTGTTGAATATACGTGAAATTCGGATCTCGATTTATTTGCGAGATACAGGGCTCTTCGAGTCTCGCGATTTGTTATTGCTACACAGCGGATCTTTATGCATCTATGAGAAAATTTTTTTGTTCGGTGAAATATAAAACGGTAAAAGATCAGAAAAATTTAAGAACGTTGTACATAATATTGTTTTTAATGTAACAAAGTCATTAGGGGATACAATCAATTTTACCACGTTTTTATTAGCTCGCGTTCTTGTGTCTGTCGGTTTGTTTGTTCCGTACAAATTTTGCAATTGATGTTTTGTTTTACTTCTGCTTCCAGGAATCAACGCGAAACATTTTCATTTTGCATAAAGATCCGCAGTCTATTTATCATTGTTATAAACAGCCACAGATTATACTTCAGATTCTTGATCAAATTGTTTCCAGATCGCGGCGATTCTTTTTTATCGTGAGAATGTTTTCCCTGATTGAAAAATCAATTCCCCGACGCTGGAGGTTCATGCGGAAGTTCGTAACTAAAGTATACAATTTATGCTCCCCTTTCGACCAACCTAGGCATGTGTTTATGATTTTCTATCTCGAGAACGGTTCGTCGAATAGAGCCGATTCTTTTTCAGATTTGATCCATTATTTTGGAGGGAAAGTTCTGTCGTATTCGAAATAAACAGGTAATTTTGTTTGTAAATGAAAAACACATGTTGCTAGCGAGTCATTGCGAGTCAAATAATGAAAATGGTTTTCTTTAAAATACTATGAATAACTACGAATAAATTCTACAAAAATCGGCAAAGCTCCGTATTTTTCAAACCAATTCGCGATCCTCAAAGCGTCGACTCGGACCCTCCCCTAATTTCGCACGAGCTACATTACATTTGACTTCGTGCAAAATCTCTAAACTGTACAGAGGCAAAATGGCGACCGATGCGGCGTGGAACGACGAGAACAAGGAACTGCTGGAGCAACGTAAGACAATATTTACCTAGCGGTGCGGCCAGCGTCCTGGGAAGCTTTGTTGTCCAACGCGTCGAGGGATTTCCTGGGGCGGAAACTGTTAAACGTGGTTCTTCTGTTCGGTTCGCTGTAGTTCTTCTCTTGATGCAGCAAAGCTTCTGTGATGGAAATCAGCGAGGTCAAGGAGGACGAGGAGTTGGACTTCTCGTCGTAGCCGGAGTCCTGCAACTCCCGAGTCTCTTCGCTCAAGTTCCTCTCGGACGAGAACATCGAGTTCATCTTGTCGACGGACCGTTTGGTGGCCCAGGAAGTCAGCAACTTCTTCAGCGATCTCTTGCGTGGCAACTTCTTGCCGGTGATCGGTATCCAATCGATCGAGGTGTCCTCGACTTCTATCGGTTTCTTCAGAAACGCCCCAATGATCTTCGGCGTCTTATCGTTGCGAAAGACTGGCGGAGGATCGATGACGCAGACCTCCTCCGTTCGATCGTACTCGTCGATCGCCGTGCTGGTCTTGCGAAGTTCGTGGCCGTCCAGCACGTCCAGGAAGATCGTCTCATCCGGTTCCGGCAAGGTCATGTCCAGATCGATGCTGTCCACAGTGTTCGTGTCGTCCAGAGAGGACAATGCCAGTGGGTTGAAATAACCGGACTCTCCCTTGTCGAACGCGAATAAGGTATCCTTCGACTCCTCGCATTCCAAATGCACGGGGCTAGAGTAGATGTCCGATTGACTGCTGTCCTTGCTGCAATTGCCCGGCGAGAGAATCTCCAACGACTTGGTCTTGTTCTTCAACTCCTCGGACTTTTTCTTCGACGGAGTCGAGATTATAGACCCATCCTCCGCGTCCTTCGACTCGTCCGCAGGATCCTGGCTGTTTCCCTCGTCGTCGGAGACCTTGAAAGGCGAGCCGTACACTCCGGACCGTCTGAAAGCCTTCGAGTCCTCGACGCTGTACTTCGAGGGCGTGGAGAAGACGTCAGATTGTCTGCTCAAATTCTCTGGAGTCTTCTTCGGGGTGTCGAACGTCTTGCCGCTGTTTCGGAATTCCTCGGAGCCGCTGAAAGGACTCGAGAACAGATCTGATTTTCGCTTCGTCTCCGAGATCTCGAACCTCTTGCGGGTCTCTTCGGTTTCCTTCGCATCTTGGGCCACTTTCAGCTCGTTGCAAGGCTTGTATTTCACCTCGATCGCCGCGACGATCTTCCTCACGAAGTTCTTCGGCTGTCGCTTCAGCGTTTCGACGGTCTTCGGCGTGCTCTTCTTCGACGGCGAGTGGAAACCCATCTCGAAGTCGCGGATTATGCTCTCCAGATCCGGCATATCCACCGGCGTTCTTGGCGAACCCAGACTCCTGGTTCCGCGAGAAGGCATTCTTTGGTTAGCGTTGTATAGCAGACCGGTGTCCAGAGGCTTCAATACTGTCATCCTAGCCGGGCTGTTCCCCAGAATTTGGTACTTCTTTGGTGAACAATTTCCAAGCTTCTGTAGCCAATTACCCTTCGTTGGCAATGCCCTTCCTGGCTCTGGCGTCTGATCCTCCTTGTCCAGCAACGGCCGTGATTTCTGCTGCGAAAGAAAAATACACTATTAGTATATAATAAAGTATAGTTATATAATAAAGTTAGTATATAATAAATGCGTCTGATAGACAAGACTCGTATCACGATGGATACGCGCAACGATCTTCTATCGATTCTATCAATCATAGCAATAATTGCAGCATTTCGTAAAAGTTACGAATTAATCCTTAGAATTAAGTCATTATTCAAAATATTGTTTAGTCAAAGATGTCGGTATCTAAACAATTATTAAATATTCAAGTATTGTATGAGGTATTACATCAATTTCATATTCAGAAAATGAAGAGAATAATATAGAATGGAATTATTCTGGGGTAAAGGTACTAGTTACCGGATATTTATTTATTAATTTGAAGGCATTCTGTAATTTATTTTGTGATAAACTAGATACTTCATGTTATTTTTATCAATTTCTAAAAAGTTTGTTTTGGGCAATATTTAAATAAATAATCATTTGAATAGAAATTTAAATAACAAGTTATTTGTTATTTGAATATACAAATAAAAAGCAAAAATAATTATTTATTATTTGAGCAAGTCTGAATGAATTATTTAGAATAATAAAGTTAATTGTTATTTACAAATACAATTTCAATTATTATTTGTACTCGCAAATAATAAGTTAAATTGTATTTTTTATTTATTAATAACTAGCTGCTCGCGGCGTGCCCACGGCATGGTATACCTGAAAAGTATACCTTGCTATAGCAGACAAAAAACGCGCACGGATCAGCACAAAAAATATTTGTATTTATGTAAATATTATACATACGGGTAATGACGATATTAATTTCGACACGTGTTCATTGTATATACAAAATAAAAAAGAAATAAGAGAAGACCAAAAACTATTTATTTGATTTCCACCTCAATCCAAATAATAATTAATCTTTCATTTGCAAATAAGAAATAATAAATAGATCACTTTTGGAATTATTTAAATTACTTTTATTTGAATAAAAAGTTTAGTTATTATTTGTAATTAAAATCGTAATTAAAATCACACGTTTATTTATTATTTATTATTTAAGGGCGGAAGAAATGCTCAATTTTCGAGTTAAAATAATTCCGACTGCAAAGGGTTAAAACTCCACCTTGTTCGCGCAAGAAACACAATTGATCTAGATCTTACTGCATTCGTAATTTATACAAGTTTTCAGAATTCAATGTATTGGGTTGGAAAGAAAGTTCGCAGCGTTTTCAAATTAAGAATCGAAGATAAAATTAAGGGATTTATTCATATGTTTATTCGATAACATGAGAAGTTATCTCGAAAATGGCAAGAAGTAATAGAACAGACTGGAAAATACGATATTGAATAAATCTATGAATAAATATCTGAATTTTAACTTTCAATTTTAATTTACAAACGCTACGAACTTTCTCGTTCCTATCTAATATATTTTCTATCGAGCCTGCAAGGCTACCACTCAAGATAACATATCACTTGATTCTACTTTCTTCAAATTTGTCTAGTAACACTGAAAATTGCGTTCAAAGTGAAAGTGAAAGTTGCAATGTCATTAGTGGATCAAGTCACCAACCTCATCGTTGCCGTTTTTCTTTATCAATCGCTGCAGAAAAGTGTTCATCTTCATCGCACTCATGATGAAGTTTCTACCGTTCAACGCGTAAAGCGGCGAATATCAGTTCGAGGAAGTCCAGAAAATCAAAATAACGTAGTTAACGGAACCGAAACTGGAGAACTCAAATTTATCATAATGCTTCAACTCTGCTGCATTCTAAAGATCCACATCACGTTTGGTTTATCCGGTTGTAGCGCGATCAAAATGATTCACTGAAGCTGATCAAACGAATGTCACTTTATGTGACCGACACGACATTCGGTTCTCGTCTCGAGTTTTAAATCGAGCCTACTCGAAGAATATTTAATTTTAAACACTTTTAAGTACACTTGTAACACGCGCGAAGTTGACCGGTACCGATCTTCAACTCAAATGATTTCTGCCGGTCAACGACGCCCTTTTTGTACCTGACGAAGCCTCGAGGTAACCCTCCCCTTCCCGATGGTGACTTTCCGAATGGTAGGGGTGCAACGGTCGAGTGGAAGGTAAAGGTATGAGCCCTTCATCGCCGCGTGCCCTTTCTCGAAAATACCATTCCTTTGATTTTGTTCAAATTTAAATGTTGTAGTCTTTAGTAACCTATGAAGAAATCCCACAGGATTTTTCAATATCTTAAGAATTGTTGATTGTATCCTCAGCTTTCTTTCATTAAATTATAAAACTCGAACTAACAAACCGTTGAAAATGAGTTTCTAGGAACTTGTAGTGAACACATAAGAATATCTACTAACAATGTTGTCATTTGAAGAAAATATTCTTTTTCACCATTTATTTTGCGATTGTTTTAAACAAATGCAAGGTTTTCATAGCGCAGGGAACTTTTTAAAAATTTGAAAAGAAATGAGGATATACTCCCAAGTGGCCCCTTTGCAGACCTGTTTTTATAAAGGTGGACATTTGGAAATTGACGAAATTGAAATTATTTGAAATATTCATAAGAAAAATGAATGTCAAGAAATACAGAGAAATTTATAAATGGTGAAAAAAACATTTTAAAGCATTTTATGTGTTCACTATAAGTTCCTAGAAACTCATTTTCAACGGTTTGTTAGTTCGTGTCCTATAATTTAACGAAAAAAGAGTGACGTTTTTCTTTACACGTCTGTAAAATCAACAATTTTTAAGATATTGAAAAATCCTTCGAGATTTGTTCATAGGTCACTAACGACAAGATTCAATTTTGAACAAAATTCGAAATGGTACTCCAAAAAGTGTCCGATTTCGCGTGGAATGACCCTTAATTAAACAACGTTCGTTCAAACTTTTAATTCACAGATTGAATTTCTCGTCCCTCTCCGGTTCCATTAGGCAAAGATTAAATATTCCCGTG
The DNA here is from genome assembly GCA_028455795.1 of Lasioglossum marginatum. Classification (NCBI taxonomy): domain Eukaryota; kingdom Metazoa; phylum Arthropoda; class Insecta; order Hymenoptera; family Halictidae; genus Lasioglossum; species Lasioglossum marginatum. The sequence continues at coordinate 2,873,380 of CM052264.1, read as the reverse complement.
AAAATTGTGCACCCGTGCACACGACGCTTTCTTTTTTAATAAGGAAAAAAGTGGGACTACAACGTCGAAATGGAGCGGTTGCATTCGCATTTAAGATTACGGCGTCGTTTCTAAGGGTACAGATATAGTGTAGCGGTGAAGATCGAGGATAGCGGCGAGGTGAAGAATGCTTGTAAAATCAAACCAATGTAATTAACCCTTTGCACTCGGAGCTAATTTAAATGGAAAATTAGACATTTCTTCCGATCTAGAATATTTCCATTCCCTATGATTTTTCAAATTTTATGGATATGAAATTGGTATAATATCTCATGCAATACCTAAATGTTTCGTAATTGATTAGTCACCGATATATTTAATAATGTAAACAATATTTTGAATAATGGTACACCAATTTTCAGTGGTGCCTCCGAAGGGACAACCGAGTGCCAAGGGTTAAGGGAGTAGATTCCTTTTCCAGGATTGCAAGCCTGCGGGATTCGCGTTCTCATTTCTCGATAATACAAAAATGGGGTTCTTCAGTGGCCAAAAACGCTAGATAAAAGATCAATCTAGGGCGCTATCGCCCTTTATCTAGCGTTTTTGGCTACTGAAAAATCCCATTTTTGATTTATCGAGAAATAAGGACGCGAATCCCACACCATCCTGAAAACGAGTCTATCACCTTAATAACCTGATATATTCCCGTATTAAGGCGAGTCGCGTTTATCAATATCAATTCTCCGATTCGTAGCAAAGGGATGCGCGGCGAATGCAAATTTCGCATTTGGCAGAATGCTTGCGGTTGTACCGCGCGTTGCAACGCGTTGGAAACGAGCCTTTCGCCAGTTCCAGGATGTCGGGCTCCGCTAGATTTCCGTTTACAACGTTACCTGCCGGGACGAACCGCTGACAACGAGCAATAAAACAATAGACCGCTGCTCGATAACCTTGCTCGAGGCGATCTATTGTCCGATGAATGGACGATGCCACCGATTCGCAAAACCGATCGAGCTGCAAAATGGTCCCTTTATGTGACTCTGTGCACGTAACTACCAGAGAAACGATGAGCTGACAACGATCTCTGCAGAAAGCGAATTAAACCCGGCGCATTTGCATTTCGCGCTTATAATATATTGTCGTCCGAAAGTCGTTTCGTTTTCTCAAGGGAAAATGAAAGCGAATTTTTTACCATTTCGAAGAAGTTTTATTGTTCTATCTCTAAAGATTCGCAGTCTAGTAACAACAAATGGAAGCAATACCATCTCCACACGAAAATGAAATTACTTTCCGAACGACCTGATATATTAATTTTGTTTGTCAATAAAACAAGTATTAATCAATTATATGTTCGCCATTATTCGCAATGACCTGTTGCCATTCATCGCGAAATACACCGAGTCGTTACGATGATAAATGCATCGTTGTAATTCGTTTCCAGAAATTATTTTTGACTCGAATGCATCGGCGAAGTGATTCATATTGTAATATCCAGGAAAATAAATTGCATATGTGTGTTTTTATTTCATCTTCCGACCGTATCATTTTAATGTCGAATAAAATTGTAACTTTTGCATTTCGACACGGTCATTTTAATTTCCCATTTATGCTAGATCAACCGATAGCCGCGTACGGGCGGACGAACATTGGCCCAGTTGGGCCGCTACAACATCGGATAAAGTCGTCGTATTTCGGTGGGGAAATTTCATTACATTCTGCAAGGATCGACGGAAATTCCCGCAAAGTTCGAAATTGATTCGCGCGTAGAAACTATTTTTGAAAATTGCCGAAAATTCTATTGGCGGTCGAGCTTCGAAATAGACCATTTCTTCGACGGCTCCGCCCACTGTCCTTTAAACTTTCCGAAGCTTTTGAAACGTTTCTATATTTTCGGGGTCATCCCACTTCTCGGGAACGGATTTCCCTGACAAGAAAACGGGATTCAACTAACGGGCCTGGAAGCAGCGAAAGCAAGAGTAGACACGAAGCGGCCGCAATTAACACTAGGTTTATGGGACCAGTCAAAATGACGGGTTCTAATATTCTTAATTTGCGATTATTAAGATTGTAAAGATGCTTCCCTGAGGAATTATTTACCAAATTTATTTCTTGGGGTATATACTATTGGAAAAATGGCCAAAAGTTTGGATAGACACATTGTTGTTATGTTTATATAATAATGTGAAATAGTTATTTCTAGACCTCCGTAAACCTAGTGTTAAGAGCGATTTTCCTCCGTGCACTTCAAAGTCTCGAGAATTACCGCGAGGCCGAGAAAGAGGCACATACCCGATAGAATTATAACGGGATATCCGGATAACGTCGGAAGCGAGACGTTGCCCAGAAATTAATTGAATTTCCGGGACATTGATATCGTTCGAGAAACCGATCTTATCGGATGCGCGTCTCTCGCGAGTGACGCGAGTCAGCGAAGAGTCGGTCCCGCGTTCACGAATAGCGGCGAATCTAAGAGCCTGTTCAGACGCGGCGGAAACCGCGCGTTTTCGACCACGCGATTTGAACCGCGCGGATCTTATTACATTAGCGTCTATGCATTCGTTCACACGTGACCGCGCGGTTGAACAATCGAAAACAAAAATCGCGCGATCGAAAATGCGCGGTTTCCGCCGTGTCTGAACAGACCCTAATTCCACCGCCGCGCGCCGCGATGCTTCGGCTTCGTTTAATGCGCTGCGTTCGGTTTAATTAATTTTTTATAGTATTTATCCTCAATACTAAATTATTATTTTAATTAAATTTTCATAATATTTAAATACTAAATTATTGCTTTAATTAATTTTTTATAGTATTTATCCTCAATCATACTAAATTATTATTTTAATTAAATTTTAATAATATTTAAATACTAAATTATTGTTTTAATTAAATTTTCATAGTATTTATCCTCAATCATACTAAATTATTATTTTAATTAAATTTTCATAATATTTAAATACTAAATTATTGTTTTAATTAAATTTTCATAGTAATTATCCTCAATCATACTAAATTATTATTTTAATTAAATTTTCATAATATTTAAATTCGTCGCACACGTATTTTCCGAATTTCCACATATTATAATTTTTCAAATTTGAAGAGAACACGTTTTAACACTAAATTTAACCCTGGAACGTCACACTTATTTTTTGAGACATGTGCCTCACACTCGGGTCTCAGAAACCCAAAGTTCTTTTTTACAAAAAAAAGCAGAAAATGCAAAAATGAATATTTAATGGTTTAGTATCCCACCTCGATGTTTCGCCAAAATCCAAACATAATTAATGACGCTCCGGATTTCTTAGATCCACAGTGCAGTTCCAGGTTTAAAAAGACTGGCACCTATTGCTTTACACAAACAACGCGATTACGATTACATACACCTTTTTCTATTTTTATGTTTGATTTAAGAAATTTAAGCAGCTTTGTAATTTCAATAATCCCAAAATAAATAATCTGGGACTCGTACTATTTGGGAATTATTGGGATTTAGGAAATCCTCTAGAAAGAAGATTATGTTGTTTGGTATTTATATCCACTGTATGTCTACATGTTTTTCAAGTTCTAAACGTCGACAACAGAGAAATATAACTCTGGTACATTTTGAAAGAAATCAACAATTTTCCGCAGAAGGATCGTACAAATGGTGCACTTGCTATTGAAACAATTTTATTTTTGACTCTCGTACGTTCTCGTTCGCGGTCCGTTTGTATCCCGTAACAAAGAAACGCGAAACAGTCGTGGTTTTACCAGGGCTGGTCCAGCTTCGATCAATAGGTTAATTGTCGATCGGAAAATATTGGAAACCATCTTTCCTCGGTCCGCGTATTCGAAAAGCAAACGGGCGTAGGTTTTTGCGTGAGCGGCTGTTCCTACGTTCCTCAACATTTCCCAGCCACGGCATTTGTCGGGATTTTTTAATATCCGCAGCAGCTGCAGAATGGCTCTTAGCTCGAGTCTTTTGCGAATTCGTTTGATTTTAATCGCAGTCGCTCTTTGCGAATTCGTTTGATTTTAATCGCAGTCGCTCTTTGCGAATTCGTTTGATTTTAATCGCAGTCGCTCTTTGCGAATTGAATCGCGGCGCGACGTTCCGAAACATACGGCGAAATTTTTTGCTCCCTTTGCGAGAAGCAAGCTTGGAGAATTTCGAGAAGAAGCTTTTTCCTCTAATTACAATAATTATTTGATTCGCTGTTTGTCTCACCGTTTCCCGATAAACAGCGATTCCATTCCGCTCGACCGGCCCGGCAAATATCGGGAAATACCTAGTTCGATCGGCGTCGGCCATCTCGTCGATGAGCAAAAAACGGGCTCGCGTCGTATCGAAGGTTGCATCGTTTAATAGATATCGACGCAGTGAATAAAAATCTGGTCGGCCGGGTCATCAACGAGCTCGCGCCGGCAAATGGAATTAACGTGGGATTAAATAATAATAGGAAAAAGTAGCAGCGACGCGCCGGGGATTTCCTGGTCGCGAAAGAGATTACGCTGCTTCTCCCCTTCCTTCCCTCGACATAATTCGCGTCGCGTACGGGGCGGAATGAAATAGAGAAAAGCTGCCAATATTGCACCGCGGAATTTGATTTGCTACTTCATCTCTGCAATAACAGAGCCATCATAATATTAGCACAGGATGTAGCACAGTGTAAGAATTCTTCCTCAAAGGGGATCAAGACCATTTATCGAACGTTAAAATAAATATTAATGCAAACGTAACAAATAAATCTTCATTTTCGAGAATTTCTCGTTGTAATTCATTGTAATTTCTCATTGTAATTCACATCGCAGTATTAGCGACATTCCTAGAGTGGTTTTGAAGAGAAGAAAGAGAAGCTTCTTTTTATATTTTTATTGTATCGAAATAATAATAATAATAAGTATCTAAATAATAATAAAACTTTCCCCTATGCGATTTAAAGCAGTAAAAAACATATACAATTATTAGAACAGCAGTCCTTTGGTGATCGAGATATAGAAGAAAAATGGTCTTATTTCCATCGTTTACGAAGAACGTTTTTTCAAATCGTGAAATTATAAAAATATAAGAATGATCGACAATTTTGTTTGCCTCGCCAACGAGAATACATATTCTCATCGAGTTGTACGAATTTATTCGGAGCAAAATATTTATTTTGACGTATTTTAATCTCATTGGGAGAAAATACCGCATCAATAGGTACACTTTTCCCCTATCATAACACTAGCAGATATAACACAGTGTAAGAAGAATTCTTCCTCAAAGGATGTGAAGACCTTTCATCGATCTTTAAAATAAATATTAATGCAAACGTAACAAATAAATTTTCATTTCCAAGAATCACTCGTTGTATCGCCGTTAACAGCCACACCGCCTGATCGTTCGAATCCAATTTGTGTAGCACAAAAGAACCCGCCGCGCGGCTGTGAAACAATTGCAGCATTACAGATTGCACGGGGGATCGTGGATGCTACATTCATCGCGCACAATAAACAATAACGAATCAATTGACGGGGATACTCGAGAAAAACGGGCAAACGCAGTTCGCCACAGCAGAAAAGGGGTGAAAGGAAATCCAATTCTCCGGGATCTGCTAGCGGGCGCCGTGCGCGTCGCGATAATCGAAGTGCGGCAAGGCGAGGCAAGTTTTTTCCCGGGCATCTGAACGATACAGCAGCAACCGGTTGCTAGCTGAACGGGAGAGCAGCGTCATCGAATTACCTCGGGTAATCTGTCGCGAGCAGCGAATCAAAGGGGACGAGGACAGAAGTGCACGGCGACGCATACAGAGCGGCCTTTCCATGAAATTAACCTGTGGATTTTGCAGTTGGAAAATCCACAGTCGATCATGGGTCTATAGGACGCAGAACACGATCTATCGAGGCTGGCGAAAATAAAACGGTGCCAGCTCGTCGTGGAGGGATAGGCATTCAACTTTATTAAGGCAATTACTATGGGTGCGGGGTCAGGGCGAAAGTGGCGACGTTGTGTCCTGTAATCTGCGTTTAGTGTTGGCCTCGAGAACGATACGAAGGGGAAGCTCTCGCCCCATTGTCACGGGTATCGTTAGTTTACCGGAATCCAGGCTACAATGGCCAACAGCATACCTGTCCCGCTGCTCGTCGGAATTACTTGATTGTCTCGCACCAGTATGCTTCGCATTTCAATAGCATCCTTCGCATAAAATCAAAGCCAACACCCAGTACCTTCCCCCCTTGGAAATTTACCGTTACTGAAAACTTCTAATGACACCTTCTACCCCCATGGATTAACGCGACCGCTCCGCGATGGCCAGGGATTTACCTGACTACAGCCCGGACCTTTCGCAAACCTTTTCTTTTTTCGAACAACTACGTTTATACTTTTATATGCCTTCCCACAAATTATACCGTCTTGCACCCGAAGCTGTTTCAACCAGAAAACCAACCACCATTTCTTCTGACAGAATGTTTCGATTGTACATTGCTTGTCGTTTTCTTTTCTTTTTTTATTGTAGAAAATCTCGTGAGAGATTTATTTCAACATATACAGAGAATTCAATGACAACCAAGAGAAATATTTACAGAATAAGAATATACAAATACATAAACATTAATAACGATATTATGCTTTCAGCGCACTGGTTCGACAAATTGTTATTCAAAACACTATTTGCAAATTATCACAATAATTTTTTCCGACGTTTCGATCTTTAGATCATTTTCGATAAACATTAATATGAGATTTTGATTCTTTGAGTTTACTCGAGCTTGCAACGCTTCAATTTTTATCAATTTCTTAGATATATTTCACTACCAAATTCGCTACCAGAAAATAAAAATTTTCACGGGCAGATTAACAACAGCAAATTGTAAGTTCTCCAAATCATATATAAAATTCATTTCACTTTCCTTATGTAAAATACGAAATCGTGGTTAAGTGATAGTATGACAATTTTTAACTCTCTCTCTGCCACGCGCCGAAGATTCTAGAGATTCTATGATTTGTAAATCAGATCCAACAGGTCGAAATTGCGCTGCTGCTCCACGCTAAATGAAGGCAAGTTATCGTTCGTATAATTAAATTGTCCGCGCATGTAATCCACGATAGAAGGATAGTCATCTTCGTTGACTCGGCAGCTTTATCCGTGCGATCTGTTTGCGTCAGAAATTTTACTGCGAACGAAACGGGATGACGCAAGTGGGGCAGCTTAGGGTTGCGATTATTCGTATCAATCAACGGCAGCCTCGCGGCGATCACTATCAGGAGCTGTTGCAAGAGTTCCATGCAGACTTCTTCCGCGAATTCGTTTAATCTACGCGGATTCGATTTACGTAACGTATCTCTCGTCGTTACAGTTCAACTGGTTCGTCTGTAACTTCCAACTTTCAAACAGTTTCGAACTGTTGGCGCAGTTTCGACGCTCGTTTGCACGCCGCGCAGGATTCTTCGTTGATATTTTTCGCTACCTCTTTCAAAGATCGTGTGAATTCTGTTGCAGATATTTTCACTGAACATAAATGCCTGTTATTCCAAACTGGTTTACAAGCAATTGAGATGCAGGGGACTCTGATGAATAAACGGTATACGTTATTGTATAAAATGAAAGACATTGACGATTGAAATTGCCCTATATGAACGAGAATCGATTCGATTTATATGAACGAGTCTATTTGCTCTTATTGCATTGTATTTATCGTGTTCGTGCCCGGAACAACACCGAGTTTAAATTATAAATATCGGACACGCTCGGCTAACAAAAACGAAAAAGAGAGAAAGCATGCAACCGCCGCATTTCGACATATTTGGCACGATTGAAATTGAATTTCGAACAGCTGAATTCCTATAGAAACAAGCATTGTGTCGATGAATGAAATGCCGGGAAATTTCGATTGGTCGGAGCCAATTCGCCTGAAAATCGTGGGAACGCTAACGAGCCGCGTAAATTGGCATGGATTCGTTGTCCTTCGTGCTTGTGACGCAACAGTCCTTAATTAGGGCAGCGTGGAGCTGTTCATCGTCCGTAAAAACCACTCTGTTTTGTATCCTTGTAAGTTTCCCTCGGGCGTAAAACCGTAAAACCCCGTCGGGCGGACGCGCGAGTCCATCGACCGATAGTGGAGACCAATGTATTTACGCGTCAATTTTCCTTTGCATATCTTCGAACTCCTTTGAGCTCGATGCCGATCCTCTCGTTCCATTCAGTTGCAAAGCAGCCACCCACGAGGTAAATCGATCAACCACCTTTCGAGTGCATCTACATTTTACTAGAGCCAAAGTGCTCGATCGATTTCTCCCATCGAAAATAAACCGGTCTCGTTCTTTCGATGGAGATATATCCTACAGTGTTGAACTTGCTATAAAATATGTTTCTAGCGCATGAAATAAATATGTCAACGTGTAGCACCAGCGGTACACGCAGCTTGAATGGATAGATATATGAAAAAAGCTACATCGCAGTTGGATGCTTCCGAATAATGAAAATTACGAATAATGCAAATTACGCCTCGTAAATGAAAAAATAGGACTTTTAAGGCGTCAGCGTCCTAGATCGATCTTTTATCTAGCGTTTTTGACTATTGAAAAACTGCATTTTTGTATTATCGAGAAATGAGAACGCGAATCCCGCACCCTTGCAATCCTGGAAAAAGGAGTCGTCTAATCCCTTAATTAGATAAAATATATTTTCCGTATTTTCCGCTAACAGGTTGGATTCGTAGTGCTTTATATCACTTCGAGAATCGATCGAGGAGCAGGTGCTAATTTTCCGTGGTACACAAGAAAAAGAGATAGATGGAGAGGTTTTTGCGGATGGTTGTGGGGGGCAGTGGGACGATTTGCGATCGTCTTTGACCCAGTTTCCGAAAGCCGGATCCACGGAACGAAGCGGAAGCGAAAGTTTCGCGTTGCGGAAGAAGATGGCCCGATGGCGCCGGGCGCATCGATTTCCCCGTTGTTTCCGGGCCGCAGGAAAAACAAGCGGAATCCGGGTCATTATACCGCTTATCTTAACGATCCCCTGCGAAAGAAGTTCCACGTTCAAGCCATCGACAACGCGATAAACAACCCCTCCAAGTTTCGAGCATTATTCCACCGAGCGACACCGGTAATTGGACCCCGAGTCAATTCCAAGAAGATGTCCACAAATTGTTTCTAGTCACGAGACCAAACACAATGCGACACGATTTTCCTGGCTGCGCGATGCGCGATGGAGGCTCAATCCGCTCTATCTCGGCCGATTGATTCCCGGCTTTCGCTTTCCGATCCCTTCCGGCTCGTCTTCATCTCTATCTAGCGACGGATTTCGCCGTTTCAATGATTCCCTACTCGGATACATTATTCATAGGTTCACCGGCGATCCAGTGGTTCGTAATCGGATAGAACAATCTGTTCCGAGCATCCAGAACCATCTGACGAGGTACACCGATCAGAGACCACACTGCTCTGTGACGTCCGACGCGGGCTCGCGGGATTTCATTTCGCGCGACTCGACCTCGGAGAAACTAACGTCCCATGTGAATGACGATTTCAACTTTGAACCTTGTAATGTCACATGATCCGCTAACTTTCATGACAAGAATATTTCTCTCCTGCTGAATAAAAACTCTGGCTTAGCTACCTGGAATCAATCAAACTGTTTTTTGGAACAGACCCTTATTGTCAACATTGAACGTAGAGCGTACAAATTATTGATAATGACCGTTTCAACTTCGAATTTCAACTTCAACTTTCCCAATGTCACAAATTATTATTTGGAACAGACCCTTGTCAACATAGAACGCAGCACGTTTAAAAAAAAATGTAAACTGAGTTTAGGTATATCGTCATTTGATTATTACAATTTATAGATAGACTGTGTGGCAGTTAACTTCAACAATTGATTAAATCAGTCTCCGATTTTTCGACGATTTCTTTTTTTAATCAACGATTGACGATTAACTTTATCAATCGATTGAACCAATCGTCAATTTTTCAATGATTATCTTTTTTAATGGTACACATTAATCAATCAATCTTGATAAAAATTTTATTCGATTAATGCCCAAGTCTGACGTAGAACGTACAAATTATTGATGAAACGTATAGGAGACGCGGAAGGACCCTAATTAGCTCAGGGAGGCCACCGTGGGATTTTCAGCGGGTATGCCTCGGCTCTTCAGGCCGGGGAGAGTATAACCCTGTCATTTTGCCCACGCAAAAACAAAGGAGACGCGGAAGGTGAGAAAACCAACAGGATGAAATAGAAATAAAGAGTAATATCAAATGGAAGATAAACGAAAATAACAACGTAATGAATCGTTTCATACGTATGGACACTACGAATTCTTCATCGAAATGAGATCCTATCCTTTTACAATATTCGTGGGCTTCGATATTACTTTATACGACTCACATTAACACCAACAAAGTAATACGGAAAATTACCCTTTTAAGCTAATTGAAACGCGGATTTCGCGATATGCAAGCAGGATTTTGGACTGCGAGTACTCGTATGAATAATAGCCTCCACCGGGCGAAGCAATCAACCACCTGAATTTTTCGACATTTTGCCGTCTAATTTATCGAGCGTCCGTGTCCCCTGTGCAATATAATAATTGAGCCGTTCAAATTTTGATACATTTCACTGTCGTAGCAATTGATTGATGTTTAACCGATTTCAAATAATTGGGCTTGGTACTGCGGAATGACGTGGATTGAAAGATCTTTAGAAGTCGACAGAATGCTATTCTCCATCTGCAGTGAAATTCGGTCTCAGTCAATCTATTCGGCAGACGAGCGGCTCGTATGACTCGGGTGTCGTGTGTGCTCTCATCAGGTCGGCGTCTTTTCCGTTTCAATATTCGTGGATGACGGTATTTGCGCTGATTGGCGGTATGAAAGTTTGACGAATCGAATCGATCCTGTTCGTACGAGGGGCGAGGGACGCAGAACATTGGCGTCGACGACACCGACTCGTGAAAATATTGTAATGGTCGCGTAATGGGAAAAGTATTATCGAGTTATCAAGCGGCAATTAAAGTCTGTTTGCTTTTTTCAATTTGCGCCGTTCGCCGGGCTGTCGAATCGAAGCGAGGGATCTCGCGCGAAATATTTCCGATCCCGGTTAATTGAGCAGGGAGGGCCCCCAGAGTTCGTTCTGAAATTTAATTGCGCGATTTATGGTCCGAGCAAGGAGGACCGAGAGCGCCGTTACTTCCAGGCCGAATCATTCTTGCGGCCGTTTAGCGAAAGGAGGTTAATTGCGAAATTATGTAGGTTGTGGGGAAACGAACGCCCGTTGAACGTTTCGTGGCTGCATCGCGTCAGGGGCCGCGAAAACTCATCGCATTCAACGAGAACTGCCCCGCGAACCTCTTACAACGCATTAGGCCACGATTTACGGTAACTATCGTTCGACCGCGCGCCCCTTTATCCCTCGATCGGTTATCAGCCTCGTCTCCAAGGACTGATAAACCTCATCCACCGCTTCCCGATTCCCGTTTATTCCACATTACGTTCTAGTGCTTTCGCTTTGTTTATTTTTGCGCCCCGTACATTTACACAGATCTTATTTCACCAATTGACCCGTTAACATTTACATCGTTAATTTCGTTCGCCTCGAGTACCGTCGAACAAATACAGCTTTAGCAAATCAATTTCAACCTTTTACAAATGTTTAGGATTCAGCTTAGAATAAGTTAGTTTTAAGATGTCGAAGTCGAGCGATACGGGCCTCCATAGCCCCCCGCGTTACCCGTACCCAGGATTTGCGCTCCTGCCAATCCGCTGTACGCGACGCCCGTGTTTTTGGCTATTCCCGGTATCGCGTTCGTGATGCGTGATCACGTGACTACCGAGAACCACCGTTAATCGCTCGCATTACATCGCTGATCAGATTCGTTCTACCATCGAAACGCTTTACACGTCAATCGCGACCTTTGATCACGCTTTTTAGTTCTGCCATACGGGATCGACCATCGCGCTCGTCCCGATCGCGCCCAATCGTTTAAAATTGTTTGTCGTTTACGCGATTGCGTTTAATAAACCAATCTTCAACACCTAACGTGCAACGAAGTCTCCAATTCTTTCTTTCGACCTCTTTCCGCTCACACTTCCCACACGATTCCCCTATCCGGACTCCCTTCTGTGTTTGTACCCGATCCTGTTGTTTTCCCATACAGTCCACTCCACTCCTCATATATTCTTCCCGGGTTCCCAAACAACAAATAAAGTAAATCAATTGACGAGAAATTCAAAATTTTATCTACTGCAAGGATGTACATGAAATACTTGTATTTAAAAGTAATGACTAGACTGCGGATCTTTATGCAAAATAAAAATTGTCTGCATCGATTGCAAGAACTAGAAACTAAATTGAATGTTTTTAATAGAGGAGAAATCATATATTGATATAATTTTTCGACAATTTTCAATTCCATCTTCTCAATTTTCCTATAAATGCATAAAGATCCGCAGTCTAGTAATTACCAATTCATTAACTCTGTAATGTATGAAAACTTTGTGGAGATATGTACATATATTCATTGTAGCCATTTTCCGACTAATCAATTTTAAAAATGAAAGTACATATGTATTTATCGAAGCGTCTTGAGTCTTATGTTTCCCTCGCAGTAATGACACCGTTCACGTGTGTGTCTAAATAAATATATAATTTAATCTAAATAAATAAGTAATTAATTTTAAATATTCTTAGTGGGTGAAATTGATTTACAAAAGGGTGAATTTCGAGTGCAAAACGAAAGTATGCCCATTCAACAAGGAATTCGCGGCCCTTTGGAAGGGATGCCAACTCTTCCGAGAATCCGACAACTTATTTCGGAGGAGGAAATAATTAAGGGAAGCACGCGGAGAACTTTTCAAGGTTTCGAGCGAGGGCATCGGCGAGTCGGACCACTCGAGGCCGCTGCACGTTCGTGTAAAACGCAGCTATACTCCTTGCACACAACTCCTCCGAGTTGTTCGTTCATTTGACGTTGCCTGTTTCCGCTTCGTTTTTATAAAATTCCTTATTTTCACAGGATAAAATTAGACTTTACACAGACTTTCTCTACAATGTTTTAAATCGACTTCTGTTTTCAATTCTATTCTGTTGTAGTCGATATGCATATACAGTGACCCGGATTAATATTCAGACGTTCTAAAAAAGACGATAACTTTTTTAATATTGTACTATACGATTTGAACTTTTTTGGGAAGCTAGAACAATTAGTTTGCTACAGGTAAAGAGTTGATAAAAAGCTGATAAAAAGTTTTTTCAAAAATTGCAATAAATCGGAATTGTAGGAAAAATACTAAAAGTTGCATTTTACAACTTTTTTATGTGGGCCTATATTGAAAATTTAAAAAATACGTTTTGTAGATCGGTGTTTTTTAAATCTTATTCTGAAAATTTCGCCAAATTCGGTCGAGGTTGCAATGAACTGCAAACGTTTAAAGATGGTAAAAATTGCAGATTTCCACGATTTTCGGCCTATATCTATATAATCTATATAATATCTAATCTATATAATAATAATAATTGACATAGATCTACAAAACGTATTTTTTAAATTTTCAATATAGGCCCACATAAAAAAGTTGTAAAATGCAACTTTTAGTATTTTCTCTACAATTCCGATTTATTGCAATTTTTGAAAAAATTTCTTCTCACATCCTGTAGTAAACTAATTGCTCTAGCTTGCAAAAAAAGTTCACATCGTATACTACAATATTAAAAAAATTATCGTCTTTTTATGAGTGTCCGAATATTAGTGGGAGTCACTGTATGAATGCTACGGGGAGAATACATGAATATAATATAAATATTTATAAACTTCATTATTTTCTATGAAATTCTGAACGATGAAGAATTTCTGATCGCTACAACCACAAAATAACTAGTATTGCACGGGATTAATATCCAGGAAAGATATATTAATTTCTTCGGGAAAACCGTGGTAAAATTATTTACCACGGAAATGGAAGACGCGTGCGCCTCGTTCCCCAGTCCTTGTATCTCGTGACAAGATATTATCGAACCCCGTGTCTTATCGCGAGGGAACGACGGTTCCCTCGTTACCCTTGTCAATTGCTCGCAGTCGTCTGGCACGATCGCGACTAATGGCATCAAAAATTCAGGAACATTAATCAAACGTATCTGACAGAGCCGACCAGTTTTTCGCCGATCCCGGGCCAAATCAATTTTAGTAAAACCGCCCCGAACGAGAACGTTACAGCACGGACGCGCGCGCGCGTGGGTGGAGGCAATCATTTCGAATATCGCTTGCAAATGAAACATTTCCGACGGGAACGATAAAACGTCGAGATGTTCGTTCGAATGAGCTTGTTCTCGAAAATCTTGAATAAATTGATTTCGGGAAGAGAGAGAATAATCGTCCGAGCTAAACGACCCTGTTAAACGGCTTTCTACTAAAAAAGTCGTTAAGGTGGGCGTGCAATGTAAAATATGACTGGGCAAAATAATATTCAGTTTTTGCACTGGACTTTCCGAGGGTACGTCGTAAATCAGCAACTCGTCCTTTTTGGGAGAAGATGGAAAAATCGCTGGTCATTATTTTTCAATTAATACATCACGGTGGAATCTCCTTTAACCAAGCCTCTATTATACGAACTACAGCCCAGCGTACAATTAGTTACACAATTAGTTAGACCTAACACCCTTTGCACCTGTGTATTTACTGTTGCAGCATCGTTGCCCCTAGTTAAAGGAGAGTGTTTGGTGAACGGGTCTCGCCAATTAAGATCCGACGAGCAAGAAAACGAAATCGGACAAACTTCGTTCCGCGTGCGTACGCGGACCTCTCTGTATTTGTATTCCCGCTTACAGACTCTGGGCATCAAGGACACCGATAACATAATTCGACTAACCTGAACGTGTTCCTTGGGCGACAAAAATGTCAAATACGCAGGTGAGTTGAATCTCGACGAATGCGGTGCAGTTTAGTTACCGGATTAGAATTTCAGGGGGCGATAGGATGTCAGCAATCCGGGCGACGATCTCATCAGGTTTCGCGCCATGAAATTCCAGCCGACTGAACCCCTCGAGTCACTTCAGAATCGTAACGACCTTCGTGCCAGCTCGCCCGCTCGAGTTTACATTTTCCACTCTGCGCGAGAGAGAGCGAGAGAGAGAGAGATAGAGTTTCTCGTTGCGAGACACGCGCGCGCGTCCTCGGTAAACAAAACGAAACTCTGCGCAAATTGCGTGCCGTGTCACCGGTCCACGGGAAAACCGTTTCGTCTTACTCCGGATATTTATTGTTCGCAAACAGTGCTGTCGCGGGTTGAAAAGCTCCCGCTCGTTTCCGAGGAGCGCGGCACGTCTCTGCCTCTATCGCGTCGCATAATGTGCGATAACGTTTGATCGAGATCGCTCAGCCTCGGGCTCACTCTCGGTATCTCGAACGGTATCTCGGTATCCTCATTTGCTTGAAAAATACCTCGATAAATTTCTTTTTCTCGCGCGGCTTCCACCACCCCCACATACTGCACAGTTGAGCCCTTTCGCTCGTCGCTCTCATCGATAAGATTGAAGGATTACGACGCGTCCACTGTCCCACGGATTTCTTTGCTTTTCGATAGCCCAGTTATTGCTTTTGAACGACAGAGGCTATGGCGGGATCGAGAAGTGCATACAGAGTATGTCAGAAAGGATACCGCAGTGCGAGACACCGTGGTGTGCCGAAAAGAAGCTTCGAGCACGATTGCGATTGTTGTTATCGTTAAAATCTCTGTCGGGACTGTTGGGAGTAATTTTTGATGTTGGTACGAATGATACAGTAAACGCCTCTTTACTTGTCCGGGTTCGTGGGCACGATCACTGTTCAGTGCCTACACACTCCACTGCTCTTCTATCCTTCTCTATGTTCGGCTCTCTATTGAAGTCTCGCTCGGCGCGGTAGACGCAGTCATAAATCAAGAATTATGTCCCTATGCGAACACTGTCCGTGCAGAACACGGCTGTTGGACAGTAAAGGGGCGTTTACTGTATTAGACTTCACTGACACAGGGACATCTCCAGCTGCGAGTGGTATCCTTACAGAAATTATCGATCAGCCACCAGATGCTAATGGCTGCAGCGCTGTAGCGCCGTCATTTTAACGAGATCGTTATTAAATAATTTGTTTACATGCATCTGTATAACAAAGACCTGTAAATAGATTTTACATTTCTTTTATTACAGTTCCATAGGAAAATTCTGAAATTCTTTTTCGTACTCTAAAGTGCATGTAGCCATTAATCTTTCACGAAAATCTATCGGACTCGAACCGAACGTGACTCGACTTCCAAGTCGAAGGAGAAGAAGTAAGAATCTTATTGAACGTAATTGCGCTCATAATTATGAAAGTGGTTTGAGTCAAAATTTAAAGAAAATCAATGTACAACAAAGTAACGCTTAAGTAACGCTTAAATCGAGATCTACATATGGATTAATTAATCCATTAAATCACATTATTGCAGACTCTAGCACTCTCTGTAATCGTATTACGTAATTACGTAGGATTATCGGATAATACCATACCTTTTGTACCATGAATTATTGTGCATGTCCCTTTTCTTTGTTATTTTACGTATAGTCTTTTTATTATAGTGTAAACATTTATTATTATTATTATTATTATATATTTATTATGTACTTTTATACAAATGTTTACAATAGAAACAAAAAAAAAAAAGAAAGTCTTAACGTAAAAATGTATGTAAGAGATCTTCAGTCCGTTTATAAATAAATAAATAAATGTACCGTTAGATAGTGCTTGTAATTCCAACGTTATATGGAACTCATTTAGTGTTAATATCCTTGTCCCTTGAATATCTCGAAACAAGAAATATACGACTTAGACCACTTTCATAATTATGGGCACAATCGTCGCCGTGCCCTGGTAGTTTCGTCTTCGTCGCGTCCCGTAGGCGGCCAGCTAAGCAGGGACGGGTCTTACGGGGATGGCACGGCCCGTTAACTTTGTCGGCCGTACATACGTGAAACATTGTTCTCGCCCCGAATATCCGGGATCCCTTTGTTGGCAGTGTTGGTTGGCCAGCAGGCTCCATGGGGGGTTTGTTAAAAGGGGGATGGGGGATTGAGATACGCAGATTCTTTCCCAGCGATTCTCGGCTAAACGGGGCGCATAGAAACGAGGCATTTCCGCGACACGACGCGACGGTTCAGAGGCCAACGTCCGCCCACGCCTCCCGCTAAGAGGAACGCCCCGATAAGAGCAACTCTTCTCTCTTCAGAGAAACGACTCGTTCCGACCCGACCCGACCCGATATCTGATACCGCGCGAATAAGTTACGCGGTTCGTCACCGGAGCCCAATTTACGTCCGCTTCTGGCGCCACAGAAAAGATTGGCTGGTCTTCAACCAGAGTTGGGCATTAATCGATTGATAAAGTTAATCGCCAATCGTTGATTAAAAAAAGAAATCATCGGAAAATCGGAGACTGATTTAATCAATTGTCTATCCATAAATTGTAATAAGTAGGCACATCGAGATCGTATTATACACCAAATGACAATATACCTAAACTCAGTTTACATTTTGTTCAGTATACAGTTTTGATTCCGTATTTCATTTCAGCAGTTAATCATTAATCAATTACCCGATTGACGGTTACAATTGGAAAGAATGTAATCGTTAACCGCAATTAACGACTAAAGTAGGAGATTAATTGTTAATTGGGATTAACGATTGAAACAGAAATTTATTCGTCAATGGTTGATTAAATTTTTGCCCAACTCTGTCTTCAACACAAGACTGCACCGTCTGAAGACGGTTTCTAATATCGAGGAAACTGCTGGAAATCGGCCGTCGAACGAGTGCACACGTGTCGCTTTTACTTCCTTTCGTAGGAACCACCGATGCTAGATACCGATGATGGGACAAGTTTTCCCCCTCGTTTCCTCCGATGACCTCCGCAACCGGTTCCCGGAAAATCTATTTCTCAAATTAATAGATCCCATCCTCTGTCGTCCTCCGAGTTCGCCGCTGTTTCTCTACGAACAAATCTCTACGAGCCGCTATTATCGGGGATCTCTCGAGCTTCTACCGTTCCTTCGCGGTCCTCGCCGCAACGAAAGCTCCCGGAGGATTAAACGATCCTCGAACGGGCTTCCTACTGTGTTACAGTAAAAAAATCAGACTCTGTACATTTTCATGGCAGCCCAGATTTTCTATTCTCAGGGTACAGCACTTTATTTAGGGCATCGTAATATCGAACGCAATCGCTGCGCCCGTCTAAAGAACATTTTAGTGTCCACAAAGTTCCAAAGCGATCCTCTTATCAGATTTCCTCGAAAAAAATTCTCAAAGCCGTTTCTTTCGTCAAGTATGCATACGAAGGATGTAGAAGGAGTTCAAGAAGTAACCAGTACGAGATTAATTTTGTCTTTCCAGTTTTGGCTACATTAATGAAATTCTTTTGATCTTGTGGAAGACTTTCAGGACTGGGCGGCGTTGAACGTGTTAATTGTATGCATAAAATCGTCGATCGAAGGCCAGCTATCCCGACCCGATTCAGGGAAACTATGCCAGCAGCCACGTTCACGGTACGTGTGGTAATCGTGTCGCGAGGCGTGGCGTGCAGTCTCGCAAACTCCAATTATGCAGTTAACGACAGGCGGGTACGCGTAGCGAGGAGAGCAGAAAGTTTTCAAGAAGCGCGGCGTGTAACAAGGTGTATTAAGCACCGGAGTATTGTTCTTAACAAGGAGCACGGGGTCTCTGGCAAAGCAGCCATCTCCGAAATAATCGCGACTCAGAAGACTATGAGAAATGTCGTGGCAGCGGATTGCTTTCGCGGAAATTCTGCTGCATTATGTTTGTCCGCGGAAAATTCTTATTGTTCTCGAATCAAGCACGATTTCTCTAGGCATGTCCTTCGGAGTGCGCGTTTGTGCGACGTTGCCTGGGATCTCTCTAGTTTCGAGGCTTGTCTCCCGCGGGAGAACTCGACGAAGAATAAATTCTCGCGGGGAACCCGGACTCTTAACCCGGAAGAAGTTAATCGCACCGGCGCGGCTCGCGGCAAGTTATTACGGCGTGGTCGGAATAGAAAAGCGCAACGTTAATTCGAGCACTGACGAAGAATATACCCCGGTCTTATCCAGGCGATTTAAATTCATGAGAGAGCCCGCGATCCGCTAAAAAACGGGAAGAACGCGAAAGAAGGCGATCCTCCTACGTGGATCGAACCTCGGCCATCCCTGTTTTGTTTCTCGGAAAATTTCCTCCGCGCTTAAAAATGATATGCGCTTCCACTATCATGGCCAGTGTAACTCTTCGGAGGAGTTTCGAGCACCAGAGCACTGGATTCCTCTCAGCGCTGGGAATTCATAGGCACCAGCGAATCCGCCGAGCCGATAAATCGCGGACCCGTACATTTCTCTGCTCTCGCGGCTCACCTCGGGCTACTTTATTCCCGATACGTTCCCGTTTATGAATTATGGCAGCTTTTCCTCCGGGGCGGCTCTCTTTTTCCTTTTTCCAACGCGACGCGTCCTCCAGATTCACGATAAAACACTCCCCGCGCTCGCACTTTGTCATTCAGCGTCGCGTAGTCTGTCATTCCCTACCGTTTCTCAATCTTGCGCGATCGGCAAAGCCAGCTGTCGTTGTCCGCGGCGATAGATTCGCCAAAATTCTCCGTAGACTGCAGATTTTACCGCGGGGATCGACGTAAACAGTTATCTAGCATCCCGAAACAGAAAATATCTTTCCGTGGAATCTCGACGGGAAGAGATGCTATCCTTAGGAGCGTCCCTGAAAAGTATTCTCGTGGAACAAATATTTTAAAATCTGTGGAATAGAAGTCCCACGCGCAGACGAGTTATTTTAGCAGCTATTTCACGATTCATGTTTCGAATAGAATACGGGGGTTATAAAACGAAGAGGGGTAAAACGTTGTACATTTTCAACCAAGAGAGGATTAAACAAGGATCAGAGTGGAAAAATACCTAAAGAGATGCTGAAGGATACTCGTTTCGACAACTGAACGCACAGGAATCGAATTAATCCGCGCAAAGGGATGTATCTTCAATCCTCGATGTATCGACCCGCGACATTTTGTATTTTCTCAGCGAAGGGAGATTGTTGCGAAAAGTGTCGGAGATTCGGGCGTTGGGTAACTTTGGATTTAAACGGCAAATATTAAGAATTTCTAGGTATAGAAAATCATTTTATATCGCTTCTTATTTATGTTCCAAAGCAACGTTGTAAATTTTCATAACAGAGTTCCACGTAGGACTGTTAGCAAATGTGCCAATGACTGTACTATTTCTCTTACGATTGTTATTCACAGAATATATTTTATAAAGATTTATGACTCGTAAAACTGTTTGATTTTGCTGAAAAAAATCTCTATTACCTTATAATAATAGCAAGTTAAGCTCGTTTAAACGTTTCGAAGATAGATAAAAAGATTTTTACTACGATTTTGGCTTAGGGCGCCAATCATTGTATAGTTTACCCTATATGGGGAAAAACTGGTTCAGGGCCGAGTAGACGGTGTCGATTAACTCGCGTCGCAGTTCGATCAACTATTCCTGTCGGGCAATATCATTTGAATAGAACGAAGATCAACATACTAATGGTCGCTTGAGGAACCGTGCGCGACCGACCCGGAGAGTCAAGGATCCGCCGGTTAATCCATTGTTCCAACAACCGGGGGACAGGCGATCGTCTAGGGGGTGAACCCGATGTGTGTAGGTGTAGCTAGACTGACGTCACTTTCTTCGCTGCTTATGCAGTATGCATGAACCGGCACGCGCGAAACCGTGCATGAATTCTGCTAGGAACTCGTCGAAATCCGCGCGAGGCGAATCGAATCGTCTTGCCTGCAACTACACTCGGAGGATACAATCAGCTGACTCCGTCGTTTCTCGCGGGTTAGTTTGGCAACAACACTGCTCCTCGCCTATTAGCGCCATTGTCAGACTTGTTATCTTATAATCTATCTTTGTAAGCAACCTCCAACGACCTGGAACGCCCCGGAGCAATTCATTTCTTGGACAAACATGTAATCGAAGTCTGCGGTGATCCCTTGCTCGATCATATCGCGTCAGACTCGTGGCAGAGACTTCGGAGGATGTCTACTAAATATGAATGTTATCTTTTTCTATAGATCTTTATCTGTACCACGTTTTATTAAGCTCCTAGGCAAAGACTACAAACCCACTCCCATTTACAGTGAACCACGAAGGTATTGGAACGCACTGTAAAACAGTATAACTTTTTTACGACCTGACTTTTTTTGAGCAATTAGAAGAATTGATTTACCTAATGACATGCAAAAAGATTTTGAAAAAATTACAATTGCTAAGAATTACGTGAGAAAATAAAAGAGGCACCATTTATAACTTTTTTATTAGAGCCCGTAATGAAAATTTAAAATATGCGTTTTGTAAGAATCTGCGGATTTCAAGCAGAAACTGAGCAAAAGTCGCGAAAAACTACGATTTTCATTTTGATGAAATGTTCAGCATGTGTATAACTAACATAGATCTACGAAACATATATTTCAGATATATGTACATTAAGGGGCCAAATAAAAAATTTTTGGAAAATGCTATTTTTATTTTTGCATGCAACCTTGTAAATTGTAATTTTTGGAAAATCTTTTTTGCAGATCATTTAGTAAACCAATGTTTCTAATTGCTTACAAAACATCAGATCGTTTGGTACAATTATAAAAAAGTTATACTGTTTTAAAGTGCGTTCAAACACTTTCGTGGTTCACTGTATGTACAGTGAGTATAATGTATTCGTAAACTCACTGTAGGAAATTGTTTCGAAAGATATAAAATACGTAACAATAAAAGTTCAAGGTGATCTTCGTTTAAACATTTCCAACGCTACGCCAGAGAACGTGGGAATCCGATCAGCATAAATTTTTTCTAGCAAATTATAAACGACGCAGAAGTTCTGATCGACTTTGTCATTTTACTGGAACGTGTATAGCGAACTGCGTGGTACCGCTTAAAAGTTGGCGATGTCGAAAAAATAATCTCGGGGAAGAGTTTCTCTGTCCTTGCATCTGTTCCAGAACGAGGTTTTTATACTTTTTCTTTGGCCATTAAACTTTGTATTTCTTTTGTTCTCTGTTGCCACCCTAGCCGAGCCCCCGGAATCGATCGAGTCGATCGATAATGCCTCGGTTAAAAATTCGAGGGCGGAGAGCGATACGAAGGACAAAGCCGTTCCGCAGTCCTCGAGGGAGAAAATAAAAAAGTTTCGGGATATCGAATCGTGGGGTGGCGGAGAGACAGTCGATTCTGGTACGCGTGTAGCAACCCCGAGGAATCCGTTCAAAGTTTACGATCGGTCTCTCTCTCTGTTACATTCGTAACGACATCGCGTTCGTCATTCCCGTGTTCTCTGCTTTACATTCGAGATGCAACAGAAATTGCAACAGCACGGACTAACTTCCTGCCCTTTCTCCGTGGGACGTGCCGCGATGAAAATTACGAGGAACTCGCTTTGGAAGCTTACCGAACTACCTAACGAAGAGAAAAGAGGCTGCAACTCGAAGACGCCCCCCACGAGAAGATGAACGAAGGCTGACGTTTCCCCGAGCAAAGAATCTCGCGGAAATTTCGCCAAATATACGGCAGCTGATTGCTTTTAAAATTCCCGCGCTATCGAACGCGTCTGGGATCAAAGGGACCTCGTTCCATCCGTTCGCCAAATATTATCATTGCGCGCTGATCGCACGCGCTCCTCTTCGCACGATAAACTCGGTTGTCGGTTCATCATCCATTATCGCTTCGCTGTTCGTCTTCCGGAGGGTAAATCTATTTTCAGCCGCTGGATCGTACCCGACCGACTTTCCTGTAGATTTTTCGGTGGTTGCCGGTCGTGACCGGAGCTTCCGGTCCGTTCCGACTTCTCTATAGGGCTCTACGAGCCGTGATCACCGAAATCGTTCGGTCCACGATCGGCCCGTGAATCTTCGAACGCCTTCGCAAAACGATCAACGATTTCAATTCGCGGGCGAAAATTGCCTGGCCCTTCCGTAAAAATGTTTGCGATACAACAATGTTCTCTGTGCGATCACACGAAGCGAAAACTCGTCCATCGCTTCACAACAGTGGGCGAGGTATCTCATCACTAGACTGCGGATCTGTATGCAAAATAAAAATTGTCTGCATCGATTGCAAGAAATAGAAACTAAATTGAATGTTATTTCTTCTCTTAATGATTTTAATAGAGGAGAAATCATATATATTGACATCTTTAATTTCAAAAATTTTTCAATAATTTGGAATTTCGTCTTCTCAATTTTCCTATAAATGTATAAAGATCCTCATCACCATAGCATCTTTTCTTCGACATCGTGGAAGCGAGATATCTCGTTCACGGTAATGAAAGGATTAATGGAGGAATTTCCCTAGGCGACGCGGAAACTGCGGGGGAAATCGATGCCACTGGAAAAAGGAAGAGTAGACACGATACACCGGCGAGTTTCTATTCTTTCCACGCGGACTATCTCACCCCCACCAGGGAGAAAAGTGCTTCGGTTAAGGGTAACCACTCGCATCGTCCTCTATTTCTCTCTCTCTGTAGTCTTGCCGACGAGATGCGACCAGACACGCTGAAATAATGCTACTTAGGTTACATGTCCGGATCGTTCTTTCGGTTCCAGAAACTCTGTACGCTTTTTATTGGATTCTACCCCTTCCTGCGGATTTTATCCTTTTTATTGGACCAAATGGGACACACTTTTATACGGACCATTGAGGAGCACTTCTCTCGGCAGCATATCGCGAAAAATACCGAGATGAACAGAGGACCTTGACAGTCCATCGAGAAGATAAGGCGTCTAGAATTTCACCTTAGGGAAAGTATCGTCCAACGTGCAGAGCAAACGGATTTGTCTCCTCTATTATTGATCCTAGCGAACTGAGATATCGCGCGCGTAAATAACTGTTAGGTATCTGCCCGATCTGACTAATCTCAACGTAAACGCCGACGCATCGCACTTAGTCAGAAAGAGGTTCAAAACAAATTAGTCACCAGACCAAAACAACCCTTAGTCTCTTTCAACTGCTTCACGTCATTCGTCTAGACCAGTGGTTCCCAACCTTTCGCAATTTTCCTCAATACTGCTCTTTTTTCAGGAGAACAAGAAAAAAATGATATGGCATAATACGCCCTAATTTCAACGTTTTTGTTAAACCAATCGATCTCTTTTATTACCCTGCGTATAAAAGTAGGGGAGTAACCGAAGGTCCGAAACATATTTTATTACAAGTGTCCAAAATCTCAATATGAATTGTGAGAGATGATGTCGTGTGTGATATAGCGGACATAAAATGTCAAATATCTCGGGAAGTATTGACGTTTCTATGACCTTGGGTTAGTACTTTTATACGCAGAGCAATAAAAGGGGTGGATAAAATCTAGTAATAATTGTTATAGGTCTTTTGAGGTGTCGCTTTACGAGACCAGGAATTTTGCACCGCATAGAATCCACAGTGCAATAATGACCATCCCGGACAGACTTTTCCTTATAAATTCGTTGGCGTTTCCTGCATCGCTGCTGCTCCTTGGAGTCGTAATCGAGACTTCTGCCGGAGCTATTGAAAAAGGAGAACGAATGCTTGCTTTTTCCCGAGGCAACGAGCCGTTAACGACGTATCGTTCACCCTACCGGGCATCGATTTCTCGCAATCGTTCGTTTTCATTTACAGTTGGGAGAGATGAATAGGATCCTCCCAGCGGTAGTTACTCGGTCGAGGCATCGCGGTACACCGGTTGCTTGTAAACTCGGTTTCCGATCCGGAAACAAATCGTCGCGTCGTCGGCTTCCGGCGCCGGTTCCGACTATCCGTCGATCGTTCACGACGGAACGTCTCTGTTCGCGTCTCCGTCAGAGACCGCTGCTCATTTCCCTAACGACCCGGACCTCGGGGACACGCGAACGATAATCGATAGTTCCGGCAACGACTCACGGTCGATCAATACGAAAAATCGGACAGAAACGATATTATTTTAGAAGTTGGAATTTGTTATATAATTGATTTCCACTAGTATTTGGACACTCAAGAAGACGATACCTTTTTTAATATTGAACGATCTGACACAGATCTACACAAACATATTGCTTAAATTTTCAATACAGGTCCACATTAAAAAGTTGTAAAATGCAACTTTTAGTATTTTCTATACAATTCCGACCAATTGCAATTTTTGAAAAAATTTCTTTTCACAATATGTAGTAAATTAATTGCTCTAACTTCTCAATATTAAAAAATTTATCTTTTTCTTTCAGCGTCCGAATATTAACACTAAACCTACCATCACCGGTCAAAATGACCGGTTCCAGATTTTTTATTTTCCGATTATTGATGTAATAAAAATAATAAATGTGAAATAAAAATTTAAATTCATTCTTAATATGTTTAATATTATTTCTTTAAATTCTTCTAACGTTTTTACTGTTTCAAACTATACCCACTCATTCTTCTGATAAAATCCACACTGATCAGTTTCCTCCATTTTAATAGCAATGATTAAAATTTGAACCACCTTTTCGCCTAGAAAAATTCAAGCAGTGTGAACATGGAATGATGTGATTTTCATTGAAAAGACCCGTCATGATCGATGATAACGTTAAGTCAGTACTTGACAAGAATGACACATATATCTATCTAATGAAATTTTCTGCGCGACTGTGCCACTGGCTCGAGGCACGTAAAGCGGACTCTTAAATCAAGACGAACACCGGCTCCGACTCGCGGGGAGAAAGAAATCAATATCATAATGGAGCCGGCCGTTATTGGCACTCGTCGTTCCATCCATTACCGAGCGCGCAGACTATGTCCATTCATCTCCCAGCGCGGTATCGCACTGACTTTGCATTCTTTGCTCGATACTCTTCCACTATTCGATACGACGTGCTCTCGCGAGAGAGGAAACAGCAATTTCTCAGCGTCGCCGTCTCTCGTGAGATATGCGAAAGTTCGTGGGATTAAACGAGCTTAATCCTGTACACCTTCTCTTCTCGCAAAAACGAGCATTGGAAACGAATCTCGTCGTGACCCCGGACACGATCTGAGTAGCTGGAAATATGAGATACCCATTCTATTTATCTTTTTTATTTTTTTTATTAAGCATTTCAGATCTCAACTGAGATCTATTTCTGCCATGCTATTTATTAATCTAGCAATTCTCAGAACTGACGCAAACGTAGAAATCTAAAGAATTTCATATATGTTGCGCAAGCATAGGGTGAAGCTGGCAGAGCTTTTGATTTCCTTATTTTTTTAAATGAACGCAAATCCGGCCTGGTAGCGATTGTATGAAAGGACAGCTCGTGTAAACACGGACTCGATGACGTAGAATCGGCTACCCCCACTACCGCGCTTGCCGGCCGGGTGGGGGTAGCCGATTTCACGATTGTATTCGGCTCCTGTATGTTACACAATCGATGAAAACAATTTTTTATTTTATTGGGTTGGAGGGAAAGTTCTGTCGTATTTCAAAAAGCAGGTAATTTTGCTTGTAAATCAAAAACACATGTTGCTAGTGACTCATTGGGAAACGGGGATTGACAGGTTATCTGAAAGATGGCAACAAGTTGTTCCAAAAATAATGGACATTATGTATATCATGGAATAATATTAAACATATATTTATTTTATGAATTGACAGAACTTTCCCTTGAACCTAATACATAAAAGATGCGTCTGTTAATAATAATTTATTCGTGGTGTTCATCTCGCAGTATTTTCTATCTGTACAGACAGTACGATCTCGTTTACCGTCTCTCGAATAAACACTCGAATAATGAAGCACGTTTTGAAAGGATTAGATCAAAAGCGTCCGATTGTATTGGAGTTTTTATTTGTTAATTTTCGCGCTCGATAGCTCAGTTATCTGGAGTTAACGATAGGAGAAAAATTGGTACAGAAGCAAATGAAGAAAAAAAGTCTGTGGCGAATCTTCTATTAACCGGTTGTAATTTAGGTGAAACGAGAGGGGCCGGAGACGAATAATGTTCGAGCGCAGCCATCGTTCGCGATTGTATCGATTGTATCGCGGAAGAGGGAGTCGATCGAGCGACGCGACGGGTCCAGGATATCGACGTCCCGCTCGTTCCTCGAGCCCCGAGCAAGTAAAAAAACCGAATTGTAATTAAGCTCTGCAGCTTGTGCTCCGCTGTCGCGTGTATCCGCTGCTGCACGAGCTGCACACGAGGTTGCATCTCGTGCGCTCGTCGGAAGCTCGCCGACGTTCCTTCAATAACCGACGAACTTTCGCAATATGGGGTCGCGTTCTTCTCCGGAGCAATTCGGCGAACTTTCGACGCCGTTAATAATTCGCCGATGGCCGACCGAGGAGCTTCCGGTCGAACGATTCTGGTCGACGCGTCGCGTCGATGCTTCCGGATGCATCTAGACAATGCGTCGTTCGATCGCCCGACTCTACAGGTTGCCCCCGCAAAAAAAATTTCTCTCTTCGTATTCACTGCTTACTTTGGTGTCCTTGGTTATTAAATCAAAATTGCGTGAATCTCTACGGAATTCATGCAAAATGAAAATTGTCTGCATCGATCGCAAGAAATAGAAACCGAATTGAATGTTATTTCTTCCCTTATAATTTTTAGAGGATTTTAATAGAGGAAAAATCATGTGTATCGACATCTTCAATTTTTCCAATCTTTTTGAATTTCATCTACTCAATTTTCATATAAATACTAATAAAAGATCCGCAGTCTAATGATAACCGGCGCGGTCGAAATTGCAAACTTTGCGCGAACTAAGATGAGTACACTGTTGCTCGAAGATTAATGGGAACGCTGCTCGCAAGCGCATTACATACTTGCGGATAGCGAGGAGAAGTAACTGGCAAGAAGGAATTGACAAGGTGGATTAAAATAACCTAGTAAATTGCTGTTAGACATTTTGAAATGGAGTATGAATTAACTCTGGAAATGACGATGCCAAGTAGTAAATACATTGATCTATTCGAGCCGATGCTCGCAGTAACAGCAAGTCGGTTACTATTCCTATATTACTTGAATTCCGTAATTTTGTTATAACTTTTTAATAAAGCTCTATGTGACTTATGTTTACATAACATTTTTTTCTTATTCAGTGTCATTGGATATACATACTGACAAAGTTTGATCCCTGGAACACCCTGTATATATAAGAACGGAAGTAAAGCAACACAACGATCGTTCGATTGAATTTTTGGAACATGACCAAGTTCGCAATCGCTCGGCAATTACATAGTCGTCAGTCCCCTCCCGTTGTCTCGGATCGGGGACCGAGATATCTCGAATCGAGGAGGGTGAGCGAGATGGGGAATTATTAGGCAATAAATCGCGAGGATAACGTCTCGGTATGGACGAAACGGTGCAATCGGCGGAAGGCAAAGATCGGAAGGCAAAGATCGCCGAGATCGTCGCCGGATCCAGTTATTTACCAGCGAGATATGTATTACGGGGATCGTTGACCGGGAAATATTTCGCTTCCGTTGATGGACGAGTCTCCAGCGATTTTCCCCGAGGAAAAGCCGTGGAAAGCGTGGGAGGATGGCTCGTCGCAAATAGAAGCCAGGCCATCGCGCTTCTAGGCCAACCTGGAAGGCCAGCTTGTTCCCGCGAAAATGTCCCGCTCGACGCCTTTATCGTGGAAACATATGCGAAACTTGGGCCTATCGAATTCCTTCAACTCTGAGATTAATATTACGATAACTATCCTGCGGCGCATACAATTTTCCGACGCGACGACGACGCGACGGTGCATCTGTGCCGTCGTCTCAAAGTTATCGGTCCTTCGAAATGGCGAGAGAGCCCCCGTTTCCATCGATCGGCCGCGATTTTACCGAGCATCCTCGATCCTATTCGAATTTCATGAATCTCCGCGGTCGGAGGGAAACTTTAAGGTAGCCGTTTTCCTCCCAAAGGGAGCCTCGAGACTTTGCTCCCGGAAAGAGTTCCGCTCGCGTGGAAAATCCTCCGAAAACTAATTAAGAGTAACGAGCGCTCGTAACCGATGGAAGACTAACGATTCCAAGATATTTAACTAGCTGATCCCAAGTCCACAGGAGCGGAACGTTTCCTCTGACGCGAGCCTTCCTTCCGGTTATCTCCGAGTCGGGAAAATTGCCCGAAGATCTCTGCGCCGGGACAAAGAACTTCGAGGAAGCGTCGAGGAAGTCTGCCTAATAAATCTCGAGGAAACGGTACTCGACGGATTTCACCATAAGAGTAAAGCGGTTTGCGCGGCGCCGATAAAAATTTGAGAACGATCGTCGAGGATAGGGGAAGCGCCCGATGAAACGAGTACGACCCTGGTCGTAAATAAACTGTTCAATCCCGGCTTTCTTCGAGCTCCTGTCTTATCTTCGAGGACGCCTACGCGAGCATTACGATTTAAAACGACGTCCAGTCAACAGGTTGAAAGGCTTTGTTTCACGAGGGTAAAAAGGCATACGTTTGCAGAGCATGAGAAAACATGAAATATAGCGTCGCAGGAGAACCCGGGCAATCGTGTTTCAAAGTCCCCCGAGTCCCCTTCCCGGTTTTCATGGGAACCAGAGAATTCGTCGAGGATTCTGTCGCATTTTCCGCGGAACGAGAACCGCCGGAATTCGAGAACGCGGGACACAATCGGCCGTGGACGTTTACGACGAATCAGAATCCTTCGAAACTTATTGTTTCTCTGGAAAGCAAGCTCTCGACACCCCCAACACCGTGACAGGAACGTGAGGTTTGCAGATCGGTTAACCAAGTTCTCGAGCGGGTACGCGTTAACGCGACAGTAACAGGAACTAGTCAAATCTCGACAAGAACGTTCTGATTCGGGAAACTCGAATTGATGCTGTTTGCAATTCAATTACCTCTTATTGCGCCGCGAGACGTCGGGGTTCGCTGGAAACGTCACGATCCTCGATGGCAAACACATGGTCGCGCCGCAACACCAAGAAACAGAAGACTGTGCGAAACTAAGTTGCCTCTTGTCGACGCAAACGAGGACAAATGAACGAAGACTTCTCGGTCATTTCTCCAGTGAATAATTTGAATCGACACCGCCAAATGGCCGCTGTCTCCGCGAGAGGCAATGTCCATTCTTCTCGATTTTCTCGATAAAAGTCTCGAACGCTACCGAGGATATTCGAGGACCAGCGTAAATCTGTTCCCCACCCCCTCCCCTGCCCCCCAAATCGAATGCTTCGAATCTTCTTTGCCTGTTTCAGCCGATCAATTCTGGCCCACTTGTGCCCTTTCAAGTGCCTTCCCCTGCGATTCCATCAACTCTCGAACGGTTTTAAGGATCGCTCCTCGATCCGAGTACTCGGACGTGAAATTGTACCAATTTCCCCATCGGCTTATTATCGTCTCGATACACGAAGATATTTTTGTTCCTGCATAAACGCGCAGAACCTCGTACATTTTAGCGAAAGAGAGTTGCGAAAATCGCATATATTTCAGTTGCGCGCGACACACGGACACAAATCAAAGAAACGCGCGTCACATTTTGAAATATTGTCCGCATCTGATAAATCTGGTGAATTTTCGAGAAACAAATCAACGATAAAAATATATATGGCCCTCGGGGGTCGGTTTTTTCTAATCCGACAGCCGATGCGCTAACCCTGCGTGGCATTGTGCAGCTTTGCAGCCGCGCGCGCATCTGCCATTCGCATTTTGAAATCCCATTTTCTTTTATCGCCGAAGTTTAGGGTTTATCGTTTCACCGCCTTCTTTATTATTCCTCGAACTCCTTTGAATGTTATATACGTTTCACTCGGACCGGAGAAAATCGAGTAGTAAAAGGTGGAATAAAACGTTGCGTTGTTCGGAGAAAGACCGCCCCGGAGTATACGCTTTATATCCTTGAACACGGGGTTTTTGTGGCAGCTAATAAATGCAGAGATCGAACGGGCGCGCACGGGCGTAGCTCGGTAGGCGAATTTCCGGGAAAATGATGAATGGGTGGCACGTGCGGCGCGACAGGTTCGGGGAGAATGTTCGCGTTAAAAATTACGTTCCCGTAAAAAATAGCCGGCGTACGGTAGCCGTGGCATGATGCGCTACAATAAAGTGCGATGTGTTTCGTAGCGCGGCTCTATACGATACGATACGATGCGACGAGGCGCGATACGATGCGATGTGACCCAACGGATATCCGGCCCCTCCGATCTTCGCTATTTTCAAAAGAATTTCCCGATAGTTATCGGTCGGCTTGCTCGCGTCCAGCCCGACCCGATACCACGAGCAAAATCTATCGAAAGCTTGCTCGCAAAAAACACCGGGCATCGTTGCTAACGATGAACTCTTATTATTTCGTTAGCCGGCCGGTGTACCTATGGAAGTTTACAGAGTGGAACACTATGGAAACGGATCTGAATACGTATTTGTTTTTGTTAAAAACAGAACAATTCATCGGATAACAATTTTTTTATGGGGATGCAGAGAAGATGTAATTGACAATAAATCTAAATTTTTTCTGCACGTTATTTACAAGGAGAGTGCAAGGCCTTCGGGTCACCGATTTAGTTAAGATTTTGTATACTTATAGATCTCGATCTCCCTTTTACGAATATATACCATTATAGGGGCAAACACTCCATAATTGTTGAGATATTCATAAGGTTATACTAACCTTCCTCTACTATTTATAATTTTCATTAATGATTTAACTACCATTTTTCAATATAGTAAGTACCTCCTATTCGCAGATGACTTAAAAATCTTCAGCATCATCTCGTCCCTGGATGATGCTTCCAGATTACTTGATCGTTTCTGTGATTGGTGTCACAGGAATGGTATGGATCTCAATATTAAAAGATGCCATGTTATGCGATCCTCCCGTCGTTCTGTACCTTTCATATATCTTTACCGTCTCACAATGACTGTATTCTCTCCTCAATAAGAGAAGTTAAGGACTTTGGAATTCACTTCTCCTCTACCTTGGACTTTTCCAACCATGTTTATTACATTGTCAACTACGCTTCAAGAATACTCGGTTTCATACTTCGTTTTTCCACCGATTTTCATTCAATCCACACACTTAGATTGCTATATATTACCCTTGTCCGTCCCCTGTTAGAATATGCTTCAATTATATGGTCTCTTTAAAGAAAAGCTTTAATTACGAAATCATGCTGCTCGAGAGTGCAGCATAAATTTCTCAGGTTTTGTTCATATAAGATTGTGATTATAGCAAATTTTTCGTCAACTCTTTTTTTTATGATTTTTCAAGGACACCTCCAATTTTTTTCAAATATACCTATAATTGTCTTATTTGTTAGAGGATTTCAAGGCGAATTCGGAAATGTATCGTAACATTAAAAAAAATTTCAGAAAGATTGCAAAAAAGATGGCAAAAAATTGCTTTTCTAATTTCTTTTCACAAAAAATTTGCTATAATTACGTGAAACCATGTATATGTGATAAAAATCTTTTCGATTGGACAGCTAATAACGGAGTAATCTCTAATGACCACGATTCGTGATTCACCCTGTACATACATATTTTTGTTTACATTCTCACATAGCGAATTCAAGACAAACACAATGAACTATATTATGAAGGTCATTTTATAGATCATTCAATATCACCGAATATAAGCGAGATATTCGAGTGACCTACTTGAAAAGCTCCACCTGTATCGCGATGTACCTTCCGGAAAGAAACATAACCTGTTGTCCGCGAATCCCCGAACTCGATTTACCAGCAGGACGAGAAGTTGTTCTTTTCCGGTGCGGCGGCGAGGGACGCGCGCGGAAAGCCGAAGGATCAAAGTATATTAAAAGATAGAAGGAAAATAACAGGATTCGAAGGAGGAGGGAAAAGAAGTTATCGAACGAGCGAGCTTCCACGAAAGAGGTTCTCCCAAGGTTTCGCAAAGAGCGCACGACTGCGACTCGTCGTAAAAGCGCAATCGTCGTAACCGTTCCGCGACGTTTTTCCGGACGCAGACGGGGATGTACGTACGTCAAGTTCCGTTTGTGACTACGGCGCACAGTGGGCAATTCGGACGAAATTTGTTTCAAAATCAAAGAACTTTCGATAGAAATAAGATAGAGCGATGAAATTTTTTTTAAGTTGAAGCTGAAACTTTGTAGAATATGGGAAAAATAGGGAGATTATGGTACGAACGTTTTCTAACGTCGAGAAAATTCGTTAAACTTGTAGAATTTCAAGAAAATGTGGTTTCTCCGTTACTACGCGCGAAAAAAATTTTTTTTTAACATGCTATATATCATTTCCCGTAGATTTTTTCACTTTATTATTATTATTTTTATTGTGTTTTA
>CM052264.1:2824726-2840071 GCA_028455795.1 Lasioglossum marginatum | reverse complement strand
AAAACGTTCGTACCATAATCTCCCTATTTTTCCCATATTCTACAAAGTTTCAGCTTCAATTTTAAAAAAATTTCATCGCTCTATCTTATTTCTATCGAAAGTTCTTTGATTTTGAAACAAATTTTGTCCGAATTGCCCATTGTGCGGCGCAAACAACTGCAAGTTCCGACCGGCAACCTCCACGAAATAAGTCGATGCAATTTACACCGGAACTCCCGAGTACATCAGCCGTAAAATCTTTATCCCGGAGACTGGATTAAATCATCTTCCGCAGAGGCTACAAAGCCTTTGACGGTCTCCTCTTTCTCTCCCTCTCTTCCTCTGCCGCCTCTTTGCCCTGTCTCTCTACCATACTTTTGATCCTTTCGGCATCTAATGGATTCGTTACCTCTTATTCCATCACTCTAATTTGTCCTTTGAAACCGTGTTACAGCTGAAACGAGATTAGAACAATATTATTCGCTTTTCTCACAAATAACCAAGCCAACGAGGAACGCGTCCAATCGACTGATAAGAGATTCAGAACGGCGAATATATAATAAGTGGCGCGGTCTAAGTGATATATTTCTTGTTTCGAGATATATATTTCAAGGAACTGGATATTATTATATAACACTAAATTACATTGAATTAATTTAGTTTGAAATAGTGTGATGTGAAATAACTGATAAACTCATTTTCTTCAACTTTCACTTAGACCACTTTCATAATTATGGGCACATATAACCTGATGTAGTTAACCCTTAAGTGGACATTTTCCCAACCCGGTTCGTCCTTTGACGCCACCATTTTGGATGCACACTCGACTCCAAGGTAGCTGAAGTGACACCATTAGTGGAAATGAAAGCGACGACTTCAATTAAAGACACGAATATAATTGAATTGCCCTTATCCAACAGGGAGGACATAATCCTCGGGGTAAGTGAATCGTCCGACGTCACGAGACTGAAATATTCAAGGATCAGGAGGAACCGAAACAAATTACTTGTTGGAAAACGAAG
This sequence comes from Lasioglossum marginatum, assembly GCA_028455795.1. Taxonomy (NCBI): domain Eukaryota; kingdom Metazoa; phylum Arthropoda; class Insecta; order Hymenoptera; family Halictidae; genus Lasioglossum; species Lasioglossum marginatum. The sequence continues at coordinate 2,839,070 of CM052264.1, read as the reverse complement.
AGTCAGCGATAGCGACATTCGAATAACGTTGAGCTCGTGCAGCGAAAACTGCGTCAAATTGACGCGAGACGCTAACGAGGATTAAATAAATAGATAAATAAGGAGTCCTCTGGCGGCTCGTGCGTAATCGAATCTCGCAATTTCAGCGAGTTCGGATAGAGGTTCTTGGAGATAGAGCGGTTCTCGAGAGATAGAGAGAGAGAGGAGGGGCTCGACTTCGTTAAAGTTTGCTTTCGAGTGGAAAACCTGGAGAGCGGAACCTAGCGAACGATTCCTCGTCTCGGTGCTCGTGTCGTTCCGCTTCGGAAAGAACGACCGATGAAACGTGTACTGTATAAGACACACGACAATGGAAATGAATTAGTTACGAAGCGGGACACAACACCGGGAAATATTCTCATGGCCCCATCATTCCCCATCTCCCCTGTTCATGCTCCAGAATCCCAGTGTCCCGGTAACCTGAAATTCTGTATTCTTTCGCAAGGACTCTTCCGGCGACGACGGAACGAAGTTTCGCGGTAACGACGAGCTTTCGCTTCGAAATAATAACGGGAGCTTTACCGCTCGAACGGATAATCTTAGTGACACGTTTACTTTGCTTCGCTAATAAAAGGCCAAGTTTAATACTTTCCTGGCGCGCCCGTGCTCGTTAACCGTTTCGGAGTAAGCTTCATCCACGGAATAACTATGAGCTGCTTCCTGTCCCGGAACTTTCATTATCCCGGCAGGAAAAATTGTAGGCCATTTTTCACGGTAAACGGTCGGCCCTTACGCGAACAGCCGAAATTCTCTGCGACGTTCAACAACATTACGCTCGTCGAATTGGAGGAGATGTTCTACGGCAATTTCCCTATTGACGAAGAAGAAGGTATTGAGGTTGTAAAGATTGATCGTCGACGAGTCGTAATCGAAGGAAAACGCGGAGGAGACGATGGTTGAACGTTCGAGGTCGATGAAAAAGCACCAGAGTTTTCTGTCGAAAGACAGAAAACCGCGGAGCAAATCTTCCTGCGGGACACGGCGTAGACACGTCTGTAGTCGGTGATCCGTTTCAAACGCGATACGCTCGAAAGTGAAACGGTGATGGGAGTTTTACTTCGCCATCACTCCCTTTGAAGGGAGTGACTTTCCTTTTCAGCGACGTGGATTTTCCTTCGTGCTTCCGGTTCCTCGCCTGTCTACAGCGGAGTCCGTTTATCGAATACGAACTCGCTGCTCAATGTCTTCCCAAAGCGAATTCGCTCGAAGCGTCTGCCTCTGTCTTCACCGAATTATTTAAACGAGAAGGAGCCAGACAGCATCGCTAAAAACAGTACCGACAGATTTGTAATCCAGTGTCCTATTAACCAGAAAGGTTTCTATGTCTTCGCCGAATTATTTAAAAGAGACGGAGCGAGACAACACCGGTAAAAACATTACCAATTGGTACCAACACATTCGTAATCCAGTAGGCGATATTGGGGTAAGATAGCGAACGTTATGTTTTGCCTTTATTTATAATATGTTTTACTTATTGAACTAACATTTGTCGTTGAAGTAGAGATTGGGTTAAACAAATCCACATTTCTCCAGATTACTCTAAATGTCTCTTCGAAAGCAGTAAAACAGCATGGCGCATTCCGCCAATGAAGACAAGACGACAGCTTCTAACGACCCTTAAAGAAGCCATCACATTTCCCATATTCGCGTTGATGTCTCTGACGCAAACGGAAATGAATGGGATATGAAGGGCGTCACAAGACAAAATAGCGGGCGGTGCTATTTTAAAGGGAAGTAAATTATGCAAACTGGAAGGAGCGTCGTCTTAGCTTCGTGACGCCGAAACGGTCACCGGAGGCAAATTTCGTGCAAGTGCGTGGCGGCAAGAAGAGAGTGGAACTTCGGGGAATTCATCAATTAACGCGCTGTCTCGGCAGTTGGTCTCGCGCCGAGACGGTGCCAGCTGGTGAATGACGCGGTGCTGAATGAACTGCGGGATGAAAAGCCAGTTGGCGAACATCTTTCGATGGGAACTGGCAGAATTCGAGAGAATCCTGCGCCGGCAGACAGGCCGGAGCCGCACGGTGCGGCGGCGACGTATTCGAACCTCGTTCTCCGCGAATTCGACGCGAATCTATGCGCTTCGACGCCGGCCAAATTAACTAAATGGACCAGCGCAACGCGTCGCACCGATCGATACCTCGAAGCTCGTAAGTTACCGCGCTTCGGGAACAGACGCGCAGTCCGGATCGACCGAACCGAACGTGCGTTTTATTTATAATCAAGCATAGCCGACGGAAATTTGAATCCCGAGCAGAACACCGATCCAACTTTCCTCCCCGACCAATGGTTTATGCTCCATGGATTTTGTCGGAATTCCGCTCGTGTCGCCTGTCTCTCGGCCTAAGCGGATGCAGACGCTGCAACAGCAGTTTGCATTTTAAACTGTCCTTCGTTTCCAGTCACGAGACATTTCTTTGTCGAGTCTTCCACGGAAAATTCTTTTCCTCTCGAACCCTCGGAGAACGAGGTCTGCCTTTTGCCGGAATTCGTGGCGCCTGAATCCATTCGGAAAAGTGTTTTTCAATCTTCAAGCTGCTTTTTTCCATGTATATTAATCGAATTGGATTTGTCGGCTCGAGGTAACCAGCAGATCGGTGTTTTTGATACTTGAGTCAGAACAACTCGGTAGGATTAATCGTGTTGAATCAGCCGCAGTTAGGATCGTAAATTTGCCGAAGGGGCGAACGCGCACGAGTTTAGACACGAAGGGACACTTTGCTCGATTTACGAGCTGCGCAGATTCAATATTAACCCTTTGCGGCCCTGTGTGCCATGTAACTGGACATTATACTTCGTTCCAACAAGCTCTGTATCGAATATGGAGATTTTCTTACTAGCGGTGACTCTGGTCAGGATGGTGATCGAACAATCGGGAAACAAGGGAGACTCATAACCTGCGGAGGGTTCCGACTGGCAAGCAAGACACCTCGTTCCCGTTTCGAGTTGATATTAAGTGATGGGGTGAGACGGAACGAGAACGGGAGCGGGGGATTGCAATTTAATAAGACAACGGTGACCCGCATCGTCCGGATACCGAGCGCGTTTCCGTGTCGCGACTTTAATTCAATTGTGGTGACCGGCGGCGACCAGGGCGATTGCATCGGCGCAGCTTGGGTTCGTGCGACGCATCTCAACAACAACGCGAGCGAAATTTGTTCGCGGGGGAAGCGTTGCTGATGCTTCTTAAGAAGCATTCCATGCGATTCCCGGCGTTCCTCCCGCGCGGCCGCTAATGCAATCGCTTCATTATACGCATCTGCAACAATCTTTCCCTGTCCGGCGTAACGCGCCAGCGCATTCCTGTGGCATTTCGTTCGCGCAGCTTCCTTCGAAACAGCCGCCGCTCCCCGCCAGGAAATGATCGCGCGGCTGCATCGCGCTGGGAAAATTGCTCACTGGCCTCGCGAGACTCGACGTGCTACGATTTCGGATAAATCGCCGAGCCAATCGATCACCGACATCGACCCATCGAATCCCGGGGATGCAGCTTTGCTCCTTTCGAACGACTTTTCGAAATAGTTTTACTCGGGTCTTTGGCAAAGTCCTTAATATTTGATCGCTTCAACAAGCTTCTCTGTCTGCTTGTACCATCTGTTGACACGCTCTTTATTCGTATTTTTACTGCAGCAGCGATATTGCACACGAGATCATTAACACTATTATTATTATATTAACACTGCGGAGGATGGTTTGGATCATCGAGCAGGTGTCAATGTTTAGCTCACAGTTGTTCATCAATTTTTCCAAGGAGTATTCCAAGGAATATTTCCACTGTGTGCCAGTCATTGTAGAGAAAATTTCTGAGAGGGACTGTGTGGAAATTCGGAAAATACGCTCAACGAAGCCGAAGCACCAAGTCGGTTCATTTATTCGATATTTTTCATCATATTCCTCATATCATTCTACGATTTCTTAAAAATTTATAAGTGTGATAGATAAAACATTAAATTGACCACAATTTAAGGGCTAGCTCTAAATGAGAACAATTAACCCCTTGTCGTACGATTTTCTTATTCGTGGCTACAATAATTACAACTTCTTCGTCTTTAATAATTTCACTGATGAGAAAAGAAAATTTGTATCTATTGTATACCCACATTTATATTACATTGAATTTCATTTCGTCTTAAAAGAAATACATAACATTCATATTCAGCAGATTACATTTCAAGTATTCGTCACGACTCGTGACGCACGAGTCTGACTCGTTATTATATGGCAAGGGGTTGACGCTAAACCTAGCGAGCTGTAAAAATGGCTGGCTTGTGTTGCTTTATAAAAATGACATCATAGAATTTATATACCTGGATGTTCTGTGATTTTTATTATAATATGTTCGTGGATACAAAAATGTGTATAGCCATTTCCAGTGAAAGCATCATTATAATTGCAATAATTGTAAAATAAAAAACCAGAAACACGAGGGAAATTCTAAAGAAAATTTGAAGAATCGCCGTTAACGGTTAAATCATGTAAAAGGAGGTTTCTACGAGCCGAATGGTATTTCCGACACGACGTAATAAAAGGGACAATTTGGTTTTACGACCCCCGTAAAAATGTGAGTGACCAGGACAGTTGTACCTACCCAGGTAATTGATTAGTCGCGAGGTAGGTAGTCGGAGCCGCGACAGGAGTCCCGAGTGCTCGGGAAGCAAGCTCGTTTTCTGTCAGCGCGCTCGTTTCGCATTCAGAACAGGTACATATACGGCGTATATGTACGTTTCGAATACATTTGAGGAGAACGCGCTGAAACAGCGTCTAGTGTTCGCGATGAAAAAATAAACTCGGTAATGGTATCTGCAGTTGCGTACAGCTTTTAACCCCATTGGCATGTCGCCCGCGACCAGAAACGTCACCGTTGGCGTCGAGACGCGTCGAGACGAGGTGTTTCGAGGAACTCGAGACAATTGCGTTTCTGACGTTGCACGATGCGGGAAACGGCCGATTTAGGAGTGCAAAATTCAAAAAGCCAAACAGAGTAGGCACTTAAGGGAGTAGACTCCTTTCAGGATTGCAAGTGCTATATTTTCCAGGAGTGCAAGTTGCTTTTTCGTTTACGAGGCGTAAAATTTGCATTATTCGGCAGCATGTAGCTATGAAAATAATTAAGTCTCGTAAACGAAAAAATAGGACTTTTGAGGGCGGTAGCGCCTAGATCGATCTTTTATCTAGCGTTTATGACTACTGAAAACCCCCATGAAATGAAAACGCGAATCCCGCACCCTTGCAATCCTGCAAAAAAGGAGTCTACTCTCTCAATACTATTTCTTACGTCAACACACATGTCTGTAGAAGTTCAAATCGACAATTTTACTTCTCAGATCAATTATTGTCAAGTGTGGCAAAGGTCGGAAGTAGTAGTATGAAACATAGCATCGAAATAAAGGAGATCCTTTTCACCTGTTATTTATTGTTTGAAACGTTAATATTGATTGTAATTGTAATAGCCCTGGTAAAACAACGACGGTTTCGCGTTTCTTTGTTATGGGATACAAACGGGCCGCGAAAGAGAATCAAAAATTGCCATGGTTAAAGGAAATAAAATTGTCTCAATAACAAGTGTACCATTTGTACCATTTTTCTGCAGAAAATTGTTGATTTTCTTCAGACTACGAAAATTATATTTCTCTGTTGTCGATGTTTAGAAATTGAAAAACATGTGGATATAAATGTTTCCCTCTTTCCTAGAAGATTTTCTAAATCCCAACAATTCTCAAATGTAATCTCGCGTCCCAGATTATTTATTTTAAAATTGTTGAAATTACAAAGACGTTTAAATTTCTTAAATAAAACATAAAAATATTAAAACGTGTATGTAGAATCGTGTTCTTTGTGTAAAGCACTGCGCGCAGGCACTGTAAATTTAATGCTAAAATGTTCTCTTCGAATTTGAAAAATTCTGAGAGGGACTGTGTGGAAACTCGGAAAATACGCGCAACGAAGCCGAAGCAACGAGTCGATTCAATTTATTCGATATTTTTCATCATATTCCTCATATCATTCTACAATTTCGTAAAAATTTATAAGTGTGATGAAACATTAAATTGACCACAAAGTTTCCGCATTTTCCTTCCTGGCCAATCCAATATACCGTCTTCTATTTGACTGCATAAACAAATAAAGTAGCAACGGTAGAATGATTCAACCGTTGATTCATCTTGTGTTTTGGTTCTGGTTCCCCAGACTTCAACATTTAACTCTGATCTATTTCTCTTTCAAATTTTTTTCCATTAATTACCACTATTTAAGCACTGCTAACATAGTTCTCATTTTGAGTCTCTTGAATTTTAAAGCGTTCCCTCAATCTCTGTGCTTCTTTCCATAAAGTTAAGCTTGGCAAACGAATCTCTCGCTACTCGATGAATTATGGAACGAGACTTTGAAAACTGAAAGAACGACTGGTCTAATTTTGATGGTTTCATGCGGTTTCGCGACACATTCAAATGCGGTACTCGGTGAAATGGATACGTGGATGCAATTACTAACAGGGCTCAGCTGGGATAGAACGATCGCGGAAGACAGCTTTAGCGACGAAGACCGATGACGAGAGTAATGGAGAAATGGACATGTCCTAGAGAAACTGTTCCAGAGTGCGATAGCCCCCTAATTCCCCTGTTATAGTCTTCCTTCGAACAATAATCCTCCAAGCAAGCCTCCGCAAATGTGAGTTCCTTGCTACTGTTACTCTGAACACAAATCTAATGCTTCTTGTCGATTCATGGATTCTACCAAATGAAATTTATGTAATTCTCTTTAAGGAGGTAAACTCGTTTCCAGGATTACAAAGGTGCGGGATGTGCCTTCTCATTTCTCGATAATGCAAAGATGGGGTTTTTCAGTAGTCGGAAGCGTTAGATAAAAGATGAATCTAGGCCGCAGTCGCCCCTTCAAAAGTCTTATTTTTACGTTTACGAGGCGTAATTTGCATTATTCAGCATGTAGCTGTCGCAGTTTTATGAAAATGGCTACATTCACAGCTTTTATGCTTCCGAATAATGTAAATTACGCCTCGTAAACGTAAAAATAGGACTTTTGAGGGCGACTGCGGCCTAGATTAATCTTTTATCTAGCGCTTCTGACTATTGAAAGGCATGAGGAGCATCCCACACCCTTGCAATCTTGGAAACGAGACTAAAAATGACGAATTGAAGCGTGTGACATCAGCCGATCCACGAGAAGCTTGGATTAATAAATTCAATACCGCGAATATATAACTTTGATGTTCCAACTGTCCTGTTGCTTTATAAAAAATAAAGTATTTTCGTTGCGGGATGAAAAGCGTTCGATTATGTTTGCGTTCCTTATTGGCGTTATTTCCACGGATTGCAATTCACTTATCCCCAGCCAAATTCTTTATGAAATACATATTTGCATAAATTTCCACGTATAATTACGAATCCATTGCGAGCCACGCGGCCACGTTTAATGACTTAATGTCGTCTGTGCACAGCAGTGCAATATTTACCTACATTTGGCCGGAATTTAATTGCACGAGGCTCATGATTACACTCGTCGGCTAATAGCATCGGATTATGGAATCCGCCGGACACTGCGACCATAACACATATTTTACGAATGCTACGTCAAATTTCAAAACCTGCTATCCATTTTTGTTCGCGAATGTATCCTACTCGTCACGCTCCTGAAAATGGCAATTTTTACTATTAATCGAATTACAAAACTTCTTTATTTTTTTATGGGACTTTCACCAACTTATTTGTGGCATTTTTCTGATTAAAATGACATTAAACACGATATAATTTCAACTGTATTTAGTGATTTAATCCAAGCCTGGGCAATTAGTGCTTGGAGAGTCGATGACGTAGGAATCGACCTATCGCGACAGGTCCGGATAGGCTCACGGAGCGCGATAGTGGGGGTAGCCGATTCTACGTCATCGACTCTAACCATCGACAGTAGCCCAGGCCGTGTTTTCTACGTTCGACGAGATTCCAAAAAAATAGTAGTCCTACACGATCCTCGGATCGCGGACCCGAGACAGCGTTGGCAAATTGACGCGTATCCAAGTCCCTGTTCGCAGTCCTGATCACTTTTGCTCTATCTTCACGACCTTCGAGAATTCTTAAGCCGCCCCGAACAATCCCATCCGAGCACTCTCGATTGATTAAGCATCGCGTCGATAGGTCAATTACGCGACCAGGGAGTCTCCAGTGGAATTTTTCTGAATGACAATCCCGGGAAGTTTGTTGCTCCGATCCAAAGCTCCGGGAAGACTCTCCGTGAAAAAAGTTCAATCCGCTGCGCTGATTTAAAATTAATGGGAAATTCTCTCGATGCACTTGCTCCGGTGTGCGCTAATGAATTTTCTGTTTCAATCTGTCTTCCACCTGCTGTTCCAACGGATGAAACTTTCTTGGAAAGAAACTTTCGAAAAATATAAAGAGCTCATTACGATCTCGAAGACCTGGACGCTGATGTCAATGACAAGTTCATTTATCAATTTAATCATACTTTGTTCATTCAATTCGAATTTCGAAAAATATTCGACTTTTAGTAGAGATCTTTATTTGTTATTTTCGGCAGTAGGGTCGAATCAAGTTGAAGCATTAACCGTCTGGAAGGATTAACACCTCTCACCGTCGAGATCAATAGAAATTGGATAAGGCCGAAATTCTTTGCTCCCTCCTCAATCAAATTTGTCGGGGAAACGATATTCCCGAAAACTTGTTACCCCCGAAGTGATGTATGACGGCCCGCGGCCGTTTTCCGGGCGCCACACAGTTTGCCAGCGCTCGAAATGACGTCAGAACAGGGGAGAACAACTCTGGTTTTCCGCCCACGATTACCAAGATCGCCGAGACCCCATCCGGGTCACGGTTTACACGCATCCTTCGTCGTTCGAGGGGATGATACAGCGGAAACGCGTTCTCTTTCACGGGGATGTGCTCATTATTAATCGTTTGTCGCGGTGGCCATCCGATTTATAAATGGTTTCCGGGCGATGGGAGTCCTCTGCTGGTAACAGCGAAACGTTTGTCACCTGCTGCCCTATTATTGTTACGTCGACGGCTGCAGAACGAACGCAGTAAACTCGTCCACAATTCTTATTCCCATTACTGTCGCGTTCAAGTACTCGTCTGACTCATGTAATTGATCAAACGCCAAAATTGCGCGCAACAAGTCGAATCTGCAATGAAAATTTGACAAATCGGTCAGCTATATCACGGACTGCATACCATTGAATGTGCCCATAATTCTGACAGTGGTCGAAGTGGAAATTGAAAAACAATGAGTCTATCAGTTATTTCGCATCACATTATTTAAAACTAAATTAATTCAATGTAATTTTGACGATATTGTCCAGAAATGAACCGTTAGATAGTGCTTGTTATTTCAACATTTTATGGGATTGATTTAGTGTTGATATCCTTTTCCTTGAAATATCTCGAAACAAGAAATGATTTTAAAATTATTGATGTAAAACGATCGATCTCTTCCGGTTGGTGTTGCGAAACGTATTTCTTCAGCACTTCAACAACCTCAAAATTGCTATGAGATAGAAGTAACTTATCTAACGAAATAAAAAGTGAAATGTAAAGACGTATGATGCTGAAACTACTCCGTCACTCTTCTAATATTTTGCAGATTCTAATCGGACTTGCTACACTCGATGCATTACCGCAGAAATTTATTTGCATGGGACGGCATTCAAAACACTGTGATGCTACAAATAAAATATAATTTGTCGATTCAAAGTATACAGTAACAATGGGAGAATTCATATACTAGAATCTTCTATGCGACTATTTCCGGGTTAAATGTCGTTTAATCAATTATGTGAGTCTGTCGTCCTACGTTGTTCGATCTCTACATGTGTTTCCACAGTGGTCGTAACATTGAATTCCCCCGTGAGACCCGAAGACAAACGAAACCGACGAACTTCGAGCAGGACGATCGACGAAAACATCGCTTCCGCGTGCGATTACTCCAATTACAGCCAGCGAAGGGCGAACCCTTTAATCCGATGAAACCGCTTCGGCTCCCCGACTTATTATTATTAGAGGTCCTTTTACACAAATGTTTACAATAGAAAAAAGACTTAACGTAAATTATTAACTAAGAAGGGACATGCACAAAAACTGTTGGAGTAAAGCTAATGATATTATCAGCTAATCCAATTTTGAATGTGTGCAACGACCCATTAAAAAATCAATACTATTATATAGAGTGTCGGGGTTTGCAATAATTCGATTTATAGGATTTATTAATCCAGATATGGATTTGGATTTAAGTGTTTGAAATCCTGCTCCAGATCTGAAAACTCATGTTTCTGAATCCAGCCTCGAGTATCGAGACAGAAGAAACAACCACGCAAACTCCGGTGAAAAAGGAAACGAAGACGATTGGAATGATGATTGGAAGGCGAGGTTCGACTCGCGTAATGCCGCGTCGTTGTAGCGGTCAACCATAAGTTCTGCAAATTGTAAAATTACGTGCGGCGCATTTCTCCAGAGCCGTTTGCTGCCGATCGAAATTGGCTGGTATGGAGGCCTTTATAAAAATAACAAGATCGAGTTGTTTATATTGGGAGCAAAGATTCGAACGTAATGCAGAAGCTGTGCCGTGCTGGTATAACGCGTGGAGACAAATAAGTTAATGTATGAATGCGCGTAAACCCTCCGGTATGTATGACAGCGATGTAAACCCTCCGGTAACGTTATCATTAGGCATTCGCGGAAATAATAATGTTCGCTAGAAACACGACTATAATCGAGTTAAGTGGAAACACGCGTATGATTGAGTTAGCTAGAAACGCGACTGTAATTGAGTCAACTAAGAGAGCACGAATATAATTGTGTTTGTTTAATTTCACAACAGAGATATTGTAACTTACGAAGAAGCAGGACAAACGGAATGAAAAAAGTTCTGTTTGCTTTTGAATTATAGAGCAGGGGGATTAAGGAAACTCGAACGTCGGGCCAATGGTCAATTCGTTTCACTGCAACTGGCGACCCGCCGGAGAAATGATCGATACGGCGCGAGGCGGATTGCTGGAGGATGATTGTTCGACCGTGCACTCGATTTTGTTCCGCTTAATCTATCGAAAAATACTCGAGCACGTCCAAAATTCTCGATGCCCTCTTCGAGTACCATGGCGATTGCACCGATGCGTATCTTCGGATCGATTCTTTCCGAGGCTGGTCCTCACCGATGTCGAATATTTCCGAGCAAATCGGCCACCGATAGGCTCGCCGCTCCACAGTGTACAGAAATGCCCAATTTTGGTGAAGAAAATCCTACGCATCAGACGCGGCTAATGATTTCAACTTATGTGCTGCCGTTGTAAAGTGGAGGTCTCAATCTTCTTTATCGGAGTTTTCACGTATTGATTTCTATGCTTACATCGCTACTAAATGCATGATTATGGGTATAATTAGACTCGGTAAACATTCCCAAAGAAGAATATACGAATGTTATATCTATTTTCTCCGACACGACTTTTTTCCACTTGAAATGGCCATTTGGTATAAAATATTCGAGCCTGTGGAATCGTGAAAAAGAGCTCCTCCCTTTTTGCGTTTCGCTTCGGTCGGGCAAACGAAAACAATTTTGAAACGGCGCGGCGGCCCGTGATAGGGATAACATTGCGAATAGGGGGGAGAGGAGCAATCGCGCGGATCGAATCGAACGGGGAGAGACTAATTGCGAATCAATCGCGGTCCATTGCCTCCGAAGATAATAAATTCGACGCGAAACACGGGGCTCGGTCGCGACGCGCGCTCTCTCCGAATCGACAAAAACGTCGCGGATGTAACAGGGCGCTCGTAAATATCTGCCTTAATCGAGCTTCAGTCGGGGACTAATACAAGTTCGTTAATTGTTATTGGGTAGCGGAGTGACTCACTGCCGAGCCGCGCCAGGTCACGAATAAATTGTTCGTCCTGTTTCCCATTAGAAACACGCGTCTCTCGAAGGGAAGCCTCCTCCCGCGAATACGGCGACGTTCGTTCGATCTCTCGCGACACTCGTTCGTCGGAAACAGCGAACGAATATTAATTAATCGCGTCCCTTCCACCGCGTGCTGACTCGTCGGAATTTACTTCGCGGTAATTCCCCGGTCGAGAGAGACGCCGAGTTGGAGACGTATAAATCTTCCGGGAATCCAAGAAAATCCAAGAAAATCCTGGGAAATCCCACCACCCTTCCTCTCTCCGAAAATCCACAGTTATTAAAATCATTTCGCAGCGACGATGATCGCTTTATCGGTCGGGAATCTACGCGTCGCGTTTACTCGTTGACACGGTCCACGGAATAATTAATCGATCCGTCGCGGACCGTGATGCAAATTAATCTAGATCCCGATAAAAACCCAGCCCCGCGCTCGGCCAATCAGAATTAGGAATCACTCGGTGATCGCGCAAATTCCAGATCGGAGTCGATGGAATTGCGATGTTTCCAATTGTTCCCCGGCGCGAACACGAGCAGCGCGATGAACGAGCGGAACAATATTGAAAGCTGCACGACTACAAGCACATTGGGCCGATCAGACGTGCGTCACTTGACTGTTGCCTGGAAGGTAGAATCTCAAATTTCGTGTTTTACCATGACATTTTATTGAAACGTTCTGTTTTTGTTTTTTCGTTGCAGCGTGAAAAGTAGATGTTTACAAAGAACTGGATGGATCCTCCCGTCAATTGTGCAATATATCGGTGAAGAACAATTACTCTAGCAAATCCTCCAACTGGTGTTCGATATATTATTTGTGTTGTTAATATTCGTTAATATATAGTATTTTTCACATGATTATGTAATTATCAGTAAAATCAATCGACGTGATACACGATAAGCCAAAAGATCAATTTGTTTAGAATCTTCGCTTGCATAACGAAATTTTCTCTAAAATTTTCAACATCCTTGAATACGGATCGAAGTCCCTATATTAATATACGGGGTGATTCTGGGAAAACTGAGACAAATTACTGCTCTTTTTAAAGTAAAGATAGAGGAAAAAATCATATGGTATTTTGTATGTGGATGCACATATCTCGTGAAGTATTTCGATGACCTCGGGCTAGTACTTTTATACGTAGGATAATAAAAGAGTCGATTGGTTTAACAAAAAAATTGGGTTGCATTAAAGAATAAAGTGCAATTGCACCTGGTGGGTGCATCGGTGCATCCACATAAAAAAGAAGCTCATAAGAAGTTGGGACGTATTATGACATATGATTTCTTCCTTTATCATTTCTTTCTATTTTTGCTTTAAAAAGAGCAGTAACATGTCCCAGTTCCCAGAATCATCCTGTATAATCGCCGGAACGTGAAATGTGTAAAGCACTCAAGGGAGAAAATAAAGAAAGAATGAACATAAACGACCCAGACTGGAGACGGAGAGGTCTGTCCGCGAAACCCGCGAATCTGCATAAGCATACGAAGCCTAACGATCGCGGCCGAGCGGCGAGAAGTCGCGGAAAGCGTGCGATAATGTTTCCCCGTCCGCGATAAGAGTTAATTAAGGAAACTCCTGGCGGTGATCGATTACTCGCGTGTCCAGTTATAACGCGAAAGTCTCGTGCGTTGGGATTTTCGAATCCGTTAAAAGCTGGCGAACAAGCCCCGGCTCGGAATCGATTCCCTTCCACGGGAATAATAGAGTTCGCCTTCAGGATTAATCGAATCGGCCGTGAAAAATTACGTGACGTTTCCATGATTCCGTTCTGGCGTCGCATCGGGTTACTGACTGTAAGTCACCGTAATGGATTCCACTCGCGAGCACATTTCCGAACGGGAAATCCCAGTCCGCGAATTCGGCGACGTTAATCCGCTACACATTAGGATTCGCGTAGGCGTTAGGATTATCGCGGCCTTAACCGATGTATCCCTGCATTTCGATTCATGGTCCCGCGAAGGCGAGCGTTTATGCAGCCTCGAATCCTGTTACGAGCGCTAATGGGAAGAGGAGCAGCTTAAACGCGACGATGTGAAACTGACGTTTATCCTGAGCTCGGGCCAGCGAATCTCCAAGCCCTGCATGGAGCTGTTCGCGGACCTCTGTGTACGATGGTCGCCATTTCTAGGGGCAAATCTACACCATTTGCTGGATGCACAGCTGGACATTTCTGAAAGAAGCTTGCTACATTTGTTGCGACAGAGAATTGTCGCCTACAATTTTACTGTCTACGTGGACAACGTGTTGTGCTCGACGATGAGAGAACAAACTTTTACTAATCATCGGATAGCGGATTCTATGCACTCGTGACAAAAATGAGTACGTGCAATTTAGAGCAGTGGACATATTGAAAAGATTCAAGAACCCCAATGTCCTACTTTCAGCTGAATC